>JAWPHD010010963.1:0-88116 GCA_037043455.1 Cyrtodaria siliqua | reverse complement strand
CTTATAATCACTTTGGGAGCATGACATTAAAATATATCATTAATACCGGTAACCACTACCTACCTGCTTTACCATTCGGCAGTCCTACATGCATGTTTTGTTTGGCTGTAAATATTAACAATTAAGTCTATTAAACCTCTGCAGGCATGAAATCGCTATGTTTACCTTTTTATGTTATTTAATTCATTTTAAGAGTCTAGATTTATTCACGTGTACTTGAAATACCCATAATTGAATATGCGTAAAATTAATTAAGAGTTGGTAACTCGTAATTAGATGCTTTGGCATTGATAACAATAGAGTGATGTTTATATTGAAGTTATAGAGTTCAGCTTCGTAACATATATAAGTTACACATGTACCTATCATAAGTAGGCTTTGAAACAGTACATCTGCTGTAAAATGTGCCTGTTGTTGGCAGAATAGTGGCTTTAAGACTTAGAAAAGTTGTGAAAATAGATACAGTAAATTCATTCTATTGCGCAGTAGCTCTAACATACCTCCAATTTGCTATGACTCTGTGAGGTACAAAGGGTCATGCAGGCGGCATCAAATTCTAGTCCCACAGAAGAGATGAAAACACTCTAGTCACTATCTAATTCTTGCTCCACAGATGTGGTAGAAAGGCTAGTACTATCAAACAGATCCTGACTTCCAGAAAAACACTTGTGTCCATGCTTAACGGCCAAATGTTACAATGCCTAGCCTGTAAACAAAACATTGATATAAAAATACTACATGCATAATAGGTAAAACAAAATCAGTTGTACTCTTTTAAAGGGACACTGTCCGTAACTTTTGGCTTATAAAACACACAATAATTATGTTCGCAAACATTGCACGCTAAACATTATTCAATATTTACTAATTAAAAGCAAGACTAAACTAAAATTACCTTTTCTTTACACTCGCAGCAATAATAGTGTGCGTGAGCGTAAAGTAGTCGGACATCGCTCCCGACTGAACTAAGCGGGCTATACATATTACGAAATACATACTATGGTGAAAACCTAATGCGCTAATGGAGTCTTGTGATCGCAGAAAAGGTAAATATTGTCCCACTTTATATACATATAATAATTAAAACTTTTTTTTTTCAAACTCACGAATGTATTCCTACATACTTCTTAGGGTCTATCCTCATGTTTTCATGTATACATTTCACTGAATAAATGGACTTTTATCAGTCGTGGGGATGGTGAAAATTTTCCATGAATCGGGAATGAAAAGAAAGGCAAGGAAGGCAAAGGTTCCATGGAGCGCCACCAACACCCTGAAATTTAACCGAGGCAAATCCCTTAATATGGAGGTCAGGCATGCAGATCACGCCCCAACTCCAACCTGATTCGATTTCTTGTTTTTAAGTGCATTTTTTAGTTTGTAACAAGACGCTTTTCTTCAATGATTGATTATGTTGCGATACTTCAGTGGTTATATGTGAAGTATGTACGAGGGTACCAACCCCCCCCCCCCCCCCCCTTGCATCTGGAGTACTGGCATTTTTTGGGCATGGCATCTGGAATACTGCCTAACAGAGGGTTGGCATCTTGAATACTATTTGAACCATGCGAGGCCGCACAGCTGCCGAGCCCGAGCTCTCTAGGGGGATCCGGAGGCATGCCCCCCGGAAAATTTTGAAACCTAGGTGCTCTGAAAAGGCATTTCCAGCAATCTGAGACATAAACTAGCTTAAATTTAATTTTTTGGATGGAAAAAAATATTTTTTATGAGAAAAATACGGCGTACGCGTATGAAAAACTGCGATGTCGGCGTACGGCGTACCACAACCCGGCATACGGAATACTGGCTAATATGGGTCGGAATCCGGCGTACGAAAAGGGGGTCGGTACCCTCATGTACCTGTGTATGCCTCTGGCTTAGGACCTGGCAGCATTAGCAGAACATTTCGATGTCCAATAATCACTAACGGTGTTATTTTGATAGTGACAAATTCTGACAATCTTGGTTATGTAAACACAAACCTGCGCTGGGCTTCAGAATTACCCTCCTGCACGGTCTCTGAATTGTGCCGCCATTTTTTGTTGTTGATGACTTTGGACGACAACCTGACTAGTTTATAACAAAACATTTAAATCTATCTATTATATGAATTTATGCGTGTTCTTGTACTTGTATCCGGCCAAATCATCTCGTGGGAGGTAGAGTGTCGCCTGATGGCTCGCAGAAGTTTTCTGCTGGCTCGCAGAAGTTTTCTGCATGCTCGTTTCCCGCAAGCGAAGAACTCGTGCATATGTCCAAACTTCCGGTAAACTGGTTCCCTATTTTTATGTAGAAGGCGAAGTACATTGAAGGTACCAGTTCAGGTGATACTACCCTGCTGGTGCACGATGGGTTGAACTACCAGGGGCGTAGTTTGGCTGAATATGATGTGAAGGCCGAGTTCTATGGTTTTCAGCTAGACTGTCGGAGGTGCGTTTTGGCGTATATTTCGTACCGGTGAATATGTCTATAAAAGCATCAATGTCCTTACTTTTTACCGTAAATTATATATCTTATAACTAAAAAAAAGCTGAAAACATTTACCCATCGGGTATCTCTGAATCATATTTGAGTATATTTTGTTGCGATTTTATAATTTAGCCCCTTACCCCCCTAGGCCTCCGATTCTTATTGCATTTTTGGCATTTTTATTTTTTCGATTTCTCAGAAAAAGGTGTAGGCCGGCCTACACAGCCTATAGGAAGCTACGCCCCTGACTACCAGACCTCAAAATAAAAAAATAAATAAATAATGGCAATGATCTCCTGAGTATTAGATAATAGCTTTAATTGTAAGACCCACGTTAGAGTACTGTTCTACCATTTGGAGCTCTCCCACCCAAGAGTACAATGGTCCAGAGTCAAGCGGCACGCATCGGCATAGCTACTTTTAAGCCATATAGGCCCGGGCCTAGACATGAAGAAAAAAATGCAAAGTCCAAAAATGCAACAAATACTGAAGCCGGAGGGGGTGGGAACGGGGCGGGGGCAGGGGCGAGGCGTGGGAGAGAGTGTGGGTGGGTGGAGGAGGGGTGGGGAGGGGTGGGGGGAGGGGGTAAGGGTCAACATTTGTCTTATTTTATTTTACAGTGGAGGTAATAAACTGTATCAAATGTTAATTCTCTTATTTAAAAAAAAATAAAAATTGTCAGATATACGCCAAAAACGCACCATTACATACGCCCCCGTTACAGAGCCCTACCTCACCCCCTCACACACCCCCCCCCCCCCCAACACCCCCACCATCCCCGCCCCAGTTTGCAAGTTAGTCGGGGCTATATATGCATTTCAGGTCAGTTACGCCGGTCGCACGATATATCACCACCGCTATAGAAACACGAGCATTATCGCATCTATATTATAATGATCTATGCTGGAGCACCTTGAATGTAAAACCAGGGAGCCATGGAGTTCAAAGAGCCAACAGTGGAGCGCTGTGGTCTAGTGGTAGAGCGTTGGACCCAAAAGTCGTATGTTCGATTCCCGTCATTGCCATATGCGTTGTATCCCTGAGCAAGACACTTTATCTTCCTTGTTTGGTACTGGTCTTACCCAGGAAGACATCGGGAGTGATTCAAATAAGTTCAAAGAGCTTTCGTTACACCTACACCCTATCGCACCATATATAACCACTCTGAAATTTACACAGTTACCATCTTGCAGCGAAACATTTAGTGTGTTTTCCCCCCTCTGTAACAGTGTCTCGTTGGAAAAAATTACCAGCCTCTGTGGCTGAGACTCCTGATTTGGTATTTTGCAAACAGGAGCTTTCCAAACCTTCAATCTAAACCCAGTGACATGCAGCTACTTGTTAGATTTCTGATGATTCTCGGTGTTATGCTGGTTGGGTGAATTACCACAGGGGCCGCTACTTCAGCCATACAGGACTGATGATGAAAGACAGGGCTGCCATAATAAAATAATGACAAAACCTGAGATTTTCAAAAAGTCGGATCTTAACGCCCGCGAACGCCAACTTTCAAAAACAAAAAGAAAAGTAAGCGCGGACACTTTATTAAAAAATATACACTTTTTTTTAAAAGAGAAATTGATACCAAAAACGACCAAAATAATGTATTTATTTTGATGTTAATAACTAAATCAGTTCCTATTAAAATAAAAAACTTAAAAACTGTCTTTCATTAAAATACTAATATAACGTTATAGTCTCACCCACTTGCCTACATATTTTTCGGTAGGCTATCGATATCTTTGTAAAAAACATGAAATGGAAGACCTGCCTGTGGTTCTATTAAAACTGACAACAGTTAAAAGTAGTTGATTTTTTTCTTTGTAATTAAAAAAAATAAAAATATTTGTAGTGGTAAATCAATTAAAATGGTGTAGTTGTTGTATGCGATGTGATTGTGCTATCTCAGTTCACAGACCTAATAACAAATAATTATTAAATTTTTATTAATATGTCTGTGGTCATGGTCAGGTCGACTCGTTGGAGTTTGTTCACGGTTGTAGATTACAGTTACATGACTTACCTCCCCTGTTGTACCCATGCGCCATTTGCAGGGTGAACTTTCAACTCAACAAAAAGGCACCACGGTGTAAGTTTTGTAATTAACAAGTCCACTGTATTTATTGAAATGTACCGTCAGACATTCTAAATGATCAGTTCCAGTCACAGACTTCATTACGATGATGAAATGTATTCCGCCATGACGATTTTCGCGCCATAATAAATTCGCCCCATGCTCCACTAAAATAATTATATCGGGCAATACACGAATATAAACTTATGCAAGCAGTGCTATTCGCAGGTTTGGACCGGGACATTCAAGATTTTGGTAATAATATTATATTCTAACATTAGGCCAAACAAAATAATATGTGTGGTTCAGGCAGTGTCAGCATAAAGCCCTGGTGTCAGGTAACACTGGCAAAACAAATAGGGTAGGTAGGTAAGGCTTTTTTCCCCGCAATAATGAAATCAATTCGGATAATGAATTTAATATGTTAAATTACTTTACCTTGAGTTCGATTTTTTTGCATTATCAACATTTTTTTATTTTTTTTTATTTATTTATTATTAATTTTTTTTTTTAAATCTTTGCATGAAAAGTTTTAGGGTCGGCCCCTTAAAATAGGGTATTTTTTTATGTGGCCTTTGGTAAATACTACTGGTCGGGAGCCACTTTCCGTCACTTACTTAAACAAACTAATTTTTCAGACAAATCTATGTATCCTGACAATTTTTAGTCTATTTTCTATTAGGTTACCTTTCTATTAGGCCTACAAGACTCCGCAACCGCCTCCAAAAAGAGGTGATAATACGACGTTTCGGAGACACTTCCGATGCGGTTGCGGAGAGTAAATTGAAGCAGCAACAGTAAGTGTGAATTTAATATTTTCTTTTTTTTTCGGCCCTAACTCGATCTTTTTCAAAAATCGGGGAATGTGGTACGATGTAGGAATGGTTTCCCTTCCTGTTTCATGTGTTGGTTATGAAATATATTGAAAAATGTGGTCTGTAGATTTGTCATAAGTCAATCGACGAGTGTAATTTTCTCAACTGGACATGGTTTTTACTGTTTTTTTGCTGTTTTATGAGAAATCTGCCCACGAATGAGGTCTATTACTTTGAAACCATCTATCTTTCATCGTTCAATGAAAAAAATTCAATCGAATATAAATTGAAAAGAATTATGGTCATTTTTTATGAAGAGGCGGTGTCGGAGAGTAAGAGGCGGATTCGGAGAGTAAGAGGCGGTTTCGGAGACATACACTCTATATAATAGATCTATACTGATTTTAATTGATAAGTAATGTATCAATACAATTGTTTATGATGAATTAGTTGTGCAAATACTTGTTACTGAACCTACCCATCATTGAACAATAAGTCTTAGTCGCTACTAAATTTACCGAATCTTCCGTAAAATGCACGATGCAACCTATAGTTGATCTGATCCAAAATCGCTTAATAGATGCAAATGAATTCTAAATAAATGATAAGCACATTCATTTAGTACAATACTCTATCAATAATAGTACTGGGTGCGTTCTTATAAAGTTTTGTTTTTTTTATTCATTTTGCATCAATTTCAAAGCCGATCTTATACCTTTTATTATCATATCCTAACAATTATTTACCGAGGACCAGATTCCCAGAAATATATGTTTAGCTAAAAGGTCAGCAACAATGTGCATCTATCGTCAAGTATAGGCTGTTAGGCATGAAATGGAACAACTTTTTTTTGATTTGCCAAATTACACAATAACAACAATTTACGTATAAATGTATACCAAACTGCATTGTATGTATAACATAAATGTGTAATTCAAACTAAAGTAGAAATCTATTAACTTTAAACAAAAAACATTTTATAAAATAACTAGATTTTCTGTCAATTGTAAAAAAAGGTGTGTTTCATTCCATGCCTACCTGACTCTAGTACATACTGGTATTGTATTGAACAAATGCCATTCTACACATACACCGGCTACGTCACAACTGACGATAGACCTCTAAACTAAGACGCATTACCGAGCAAACTATGGCTTTTGTCTACAAACGCATACGCATAACCGCCAACGGATTACTTTATATTTCAATAAATTGTTTATAAATCATTTTGTAACACATTATTTGTTTGTACAAACACAGGAGTTCATAGTTTAACCTAGTAAAACTATGAGTTCATAGTAAACCCTAATGCTTTTATTTACCATCATTTTACCGTCTAAACTGAACGCCTTCTCTTTCATGACTTTTGAAGTACTTTCATTTTCAATTTATAAATAGGCATAATAAATAATCTTATTTTGCTGTTTAAATTGTCCGATTTTCGTAAATAGTGACTGATATTCTGCAGTATCCCTACTTTGTATTATATAATATTGAAAATCTAACCTAGTATCATTGTTTTCCTTTTAAACGAAATGATACACTGTTGTAAACTTTAAACAATAACAGAAAAAATGATTTTTTAAAATATTCTCATCTGTCAAGCTCGTTCCAGAATTTTCCTCGATAAAACATAATTGATACTGGAAACAACGAAGACATCTGAAAACTATAGGAAACAGTTTTATAATTGTGTTCTTTAGAGGTATATTATATGTATAATGCAACTTTTGTTCAGCCTCCAAACCCAACCGGGCTTCCTCGTCTATCTCCGTAAGAATAGACTAAGGTCTAAAAAGGACCATGACTACACCAAGTGCGATTTGACTTGTGATACGGAAGATATATTCTTGGACGAAACAGTAACAACGGCATTTATTGAAACAATTTTCACAATAATTGCACGCGTTTACATATTATTTATCTATGTCTCCGAAACCGCCTCTTACTCTCCGAATCCGCCTCTTACTCTCCGACACCGCCTCTTCATAAAAAATGACCATAATTCTTTTCAGTTTGTAGTCGATTGAATATTTTTCATTGAACGATGAAAGATAGGTGATGTCAAAGTCATAGACCTTATTCGTGGGCAGATTTCTCATAAAACAGCAGGAAAACGGAGTAAAAACCATGTCCAGTTGAGAAAATTACACTCGTCGATTGACTTATGACAATTCTACAGACCACATTTTTCGATTTATTTTCGAAACTAACACATGAAACAAGAAGGGAAAACATTCCTACATCGTACCACATCCCCCGATTTTTGAAAAAGATCGAGTTAGGGTCGAAAAAAACGAAAATATTAAATTCACACTTACCGTTGCTGCTTCAGTTTACTCTCCGCAACTGCATCGGAAGTGTCTCCGAAACGTCGTATTATCACCTCTTTTTGGAGGCGGTTGCGGAGTCTAGTAGGCGTGAATACGGTGCATACTTTTTAATCAGATGAGGATTTCAAGGAGTTTTTGCTGAATTTTCAAAATGACATATAACTTCCAAATATGTGTTCAAACAAGAAACCTAGTGAATCGGGCAGGTATGATGATTATTATTGTCTCGCTTTTTCAAAGAAAAAAGAAACATAGGTGTTGCTTTTCCGGCAATAAACGGCGGCAAAGGCGAAGGCGTCAACGTTCAAGTTTTGTGTGAAGTTAGGTCATTTTCTCATAAATTGTATGCGCTAGACCTTTCAAACTTTGCTTATAGTTGTATCTTGGGTGGTACAGCGCAACGTGACAAAGCAAATGTGGATGTGACCATGACCCGCCAAGCAAAGGGCAGATAACTTCATAATTTTTACGTTCAACTTTTGGGTTTAGGTCACTTTTTCACAAACTGTATGCACTAGACCTTTCAAACTTTGCTTATTGTTGTATCTTGGGTGGTACATTGCAACCTGACAAAGCAAATGTGGAAGTGACCTTTACCCTCCAAGCAAATGGCAGATAACTTAATAGTTTCTACCCTCAACTTTTGCGTTTAGGTCACTTTTTCACAAACTGTGTGCACTAGACCTTTCAGACTTTGCTTATAGTTGTATATTGAGTGGTACATTGCAATGTGACAAAGCAAATGTAGATGTGACCTTGACCGTCCAAGCAAGGGGCAGATAACTTCATAATTTTTACCTTCAACATTTGCGTTTAGGTCACTTTCCCACAAACTGTATGCACTACACCTTTCAGACTTTATTTATAGTTGTATCTTGGGTCGCACATTGCAATGTGACAAAGCAAATGTGGATGTGACCTTGACCGTCCAAGCAAGGGACAGATAGATAACCTTATGGTCTCACACCTCTATTATCTCCCCTGAAAGCTCGCGGACCTAGAGACAAAAGGAAAACAGAAAATAATTCTATTTTTTCTCAATTTTAGGCAATTTTTTTATTTGAAAAATAGGTTTTTCTTTGCTCTAGCATACATCTGCAGTGTAAAAGACAGATGATACAGAAAATCCCATGTTGATATGAGGTTTGATTCAAATTTCAGAATTGTTTGACCGAAGCACCGCATATTCAGCTAGATAGTGTATGAATTTTGTATTTTCCATAGGGTTCACAAAACATGAGCGAGAAAAAAAAAAAAAATGGCTAACTTATGTATTTTATTGTTTTAAATTACTGGTCTTGGCTATACTGAAGATATTAAACCAACAACAATGTCTGCTGCCCTGCTTTGAAGCTCAGATGTTGGAAAAGGCTGTACAGTAACCCTATGGAAAAATTAATTGAGGTGTGAGACATTATAATATTTACCTTCAACTTTTGCGTTTAGGTCACGTTTTCACAATCTGTATGCACTAAGACCTTTCAAACTTTGCTTATAGTTGTATCTTGAGTATTACATTGCAACCTGACAAAGCGAATGTGGATGTGACCTTAAACCTCCAAGCAAGGGGCAGATAACTTAATAAATTTTGCTTTCAACATTTGCGTTTATGTCACTTTTTCACAAACTTTATGCATTACACCTTTCAAACTTCACTTATAGTTATTTCTTGGGTAGTAATTCACAACGTGTCAAAATGCAAATGTGGATGTGACCTTCACCATCTAAGCAAAGGGTAGATAACTTTAATTGCTACATTTGCATCACTTTCTCATGAACTATAATTATGCACTAGATGCTTTAAACCTAGTTTATAGCTTAATCTTTGGAAGACAAAACTTCTATTTTGACAGTTGTGTCTTGGGTAGTGCATCTTGTTGGATGCATGGATTTAATCTATGACCTTGACCTACTTTTTGGAGCTGATGATTTTTTTTATTATTTTTTTTTAATTTGTTTTTTTATAGAATGGTATTTTTAAACAAATGCAAATAAGTGTCATCTCAGCAAACTGTAAACTCCATTGTTTTTAGTTGTTAAAATGTTTACAAACTTTCATTTAAGCATCATTTATCTTTTATTTTTAAGTCCCACCCCCGTTAGGCGAGACATGTGAATCAGCGGATTTCTTGTTTTAAAAGTTGGTAAAAGGTTCACACTTTCTTTTTATCTATTTAATACATGAAAAGCATGGAAACGACTCCAATTGGCCAGTGTCTTAATAGCCCCCTGGCAGAGTGGTCTAACGCGGAATCTCGCAGTAGCATCTGAATTCCACTGCTACCACATAAGTTTGAGTCTCAGCAGATGTTTATTTTTTTATTTGGGAAAAGCAGCCTCTTGGCCATGATGGTAAAGAAACTGCATTCGAAACCTTCTCGCCTCTCACCGCTACGGGCTCGAATCCCACTGGGAGCTCAGCTTGTCAAGTAATAAAGAGTTGATTCTTACCGATGGCGGGAGGTGTACAGTACTGGTTGTGCACAGGAAAAGGTGGGTGCTCTGCCTCCACTACACAGAAATCGATCATCATATCATATAGCCTATAATGGGCTGAAAATGACGTTAAACACCATTCAATCAACCAGTTACATGTATGTGGGAATGTTACCAATTTTATTGCTGTATAAAACCCAATTAAATCAAAGTGCTGAAGGCACTGATGGGAGGTGCTTTTTGTAAGTGTTGGAATGGATGGGAAATGGAAGTGCTGTAAATATAACTTCCATGGTTTGTTTTTTACATTCAGTGATGTTTCAGATGATTGATATTCATTACCAGTTTCATATTTAAACATATTTTAGCTAACTCATATGGCCCGAAGATTTTTTTCTGAGCAACCTTTCAGCGAGCACTGACTGTTCTATATTTAGTAACATGATACACTCTCTACAGACATAGACCGTCTGCTTGTAGCAGGATTATAACTCGATTTATAACCTTTTATGATAAAAAGTTGACTTAGTGAAATTTTGATAAAATAAGTATGTATGACCTAAATAAATAATAAATTGCCTTTATGCTGAACATTGTTACTTATTTTAATAAGGAATCAAATGAATAGGCGGCCTTTTGTTTACAAACACCGACTGATCATCTGTCAAAATGCGTCATAATCTCGGAGAAGCACTCTTTTCTTGCGTATTAATACATAAACAATCTAAGGATTTACTTAGGAGAATATTTGTTAATTACACAGTAAGCGAACACACAAGGACAATATTTGTTAATTACACAGTAAGCGAACACACATCATCATTTTCTGTCAGTGATCACATAATATCAAATTTATTAAAGGCATGCATGAGAGACTACTTCTTCTAGCGTAGTGTTGCATAGTGTTGCATTGTGCTGTTAGGTTTGTCACATTCCTAGCATTCCATTGATAAACCCCATTATACTTCTGACGGTGCTAAAGCACCGCCAAAAATAGCATGGCAATGAGTTCAGACAAATTTTAAAAATTAAGATGAGATGTGTTGAAAATCACAGTGAAAACAAAGGACCATTTATTTATTGGAAAATCACTTTCATTTTTGTTCAGACTCCAGCATATACAGATTTTTGTCCAGGGATTTATCTGTTCTAAATCTACATATGGCGGTCAGAACCCCTTGCCCATCTCTGTAAATCTGCCAGTGACAAGATCCAGTGATTTATATCAATCACAGCTTTCTCAATGATAAAATTAGTAAAACATGCCCTTAAAGTTAGAACTGAAGATGTAGTGCAATTTCATATTCATAGGTGTTTTTAAATGTTTCTATGCACAGTTGAATTTACTAAAATGGAGTCAAAATGCTGCTTAAAGATTGTTCATACTGCATTGATATACTGACATATTAACTTCTTATGTAATATTATATATTTACTTATATATATTTGTCTCTTTCAGTTTTGACAAGATTAGATAATGAGAGGCTGTACTTTGAATATGTCACAAGTTGGGGATCTGAAATTCTGTTTGATGGGACACGTACATGTATATCATTGTTGGCTTTGAGCAGTATGACTGTCATTTTGGAAAGCTACGTGGAAAGAAGGCAAATTACATAAGGTGAGAAACTGATGTCATCTTACAGAACTTTACAGTTGCTGCAAATTCTATCAAATAAAATATTGAATAAGCAATGATTTTTATCCCAGCATGTTTTTATGTCGCCTACTTAGCATGGCAGACACTTAGGGATCACTTGGCCCATTATCTGTCATCCGTCCGTTGTTAACCGTTTAACTTCAGTCTGCAGCCAGACTTGAAAAGTATTTGACCTATGTTCAGAAAACTTCACACACATCTTCATCTTATCTCAAGGAATGTTGGTATACATGTCCAATAACTGACTTCCATTTTGGTAGGTTTATATCCCTTTTTATAAAACTTTAACCTGCAACCTTACCAATCTCATAACTGGCATAACTTAAAATAAACATACAGCAGGCAACACGAGTGTTCTTTGGAAAACTCTTTTAGTTAGCTTGACTATTCGTAGAATAAGAGAGCTGATGTAATCACGTTGGCATTGGCTTCAGTGTCCCACATCAAGGTTTGCGTGTAGGCTGTGTTTACAAGTCTATATCTCTTACATTTCTTATCCTATCACAACCAAATTTGGCCATGGGCTTCCTTATAGCATTATCTTAAGGGCTGCGTAAGTAATTTTGGTTCCTGTATCACCTGGGCTTCCATGGAACCCAAATTATGATTGCCCTTAAAATGTGTCCCATTTCACGTCAAATTTTGTGTGTAAGCTGTGTTTACAAGTCTATATCTCTTACATTTCTTGTCCTAGCTCAACTAAATTTGGAATTGGTGTCCTTATGGTGTGTTGTAAAGGGTTGCATAAGTAATTTTATCTTCTACAAATTCTGGGCTCCGATGCAACCCAAATTGTGACAGCCCATAAAATGTGCAATAAAGGCAGGTCAAGGTTTGTGTGTAAGCTGTTGTATATGAGACCTTCCAAGCTACAGTGTATAATTCAAAAATTAAAATGTGAAAAACAGAAGTGTATGAAACTGTTTTTTAACATTCATCTCCTAGTTGAATGTCTCAGATATAACATTCCATAAGTAAAAAGATAGTTTGTCTCCTGGAAAATGTGGGAAAATCAAAATATGGAAGTGCTGTGAAAAGTAACATATCTGACAGGTAAGAAAAAAAAGTGTCATTATTATCAATGGAAAGGGAAGAATTAAAAGAATAAACTACAATAAAAGAAGCCTACCACATTCATGAATTGCTGTACTGATATATCTGTACTGCATTCTGTACATATATATTAGTTACATGGTTTGACATGCCGTGCTTAAGCCATTCAGAATGTCTTATGTTGTAAATGAAATAGATCCTTTTTTTGGTGTGCTAACAATCATCTAAATACTCAGTTAATTTTCTTTTAATCCCTTTTGCTAAATTTGTTTTAGGTAGAATGATATAAAACAAATGTAAGTAGTTTAAATATAGAAAAGTAAACATATGTTACTATTGACAAAGTAACATACGTGATTGTACAGTTTGGACAACACCTCATCTGTGTTTGTCATTCTCAAACAAAATCAAGTTCTTCTTATACCATTGATTCTATATTAATATTTATTTAATGTACATTAGAAAACTACAAATTGTGTCCATAATTCTTTTTTTAGCCTGTAGAAGTAGTGATAATTGTAACGCATGTGATGTAACGTATGTTGCTTTTGACATTGTATAATATTAAAATTAAGCAAATGTAAAATTAGTGTGATATTCCACTGATCATCTTTTTTAAATAAATGCCAGAGAATTATTCATTTCAACAGTAATTATGGTAATTATCAGAGAGATGCGTGAGGGAGGTTGGGAAGCATCTTTAACTTAATAAAATTTGCGATTTATCTTGAAAGAAATCTAATTTGTTCATTTCATGATCTTTAAAGAACTGTAAAGGACCGTGTTGTTTTGGTCAATTCTTACACATATAGCTCCACCCCCGCACACCTTCCCCCCAACACCGCCCCACACACATGCCCATTATTTATTTACATATTTCTGTGTTGTTTTCGTCAATTCTCAGGGATCACTCTAGGCCACGATTCCGCGATATTCTCGCATTAAAATCTCAAAAATCGCATGAAAAAGACAAATGGAACAAATTGTTGCACCGAATTCGGGGAAAGCCACTTTCACCATTTCGGTTGGTAATGAAAATATATTTATTTATATTTCATTTAAAATCTCAAGTAAATTGGTTCAGATCCATTTAGTCGCGCTTAAAACATATAACATGAGAAAATATTAAATTATTCGAAAATCAGATGAAAAAATTAAAAATGGGATTGTTATGTCGGTAAACTTCCGGTTCGCTTTTGCTTCGCGGACGCGGCGTGTCAAAGAAAATCGATTATGAATAAACATGGTCATTTTTATAATAATTCATCAACTTCTAGTCATATCTGACCATTATCCCCCGATCTATAATGATTTGATGCGATTAACTATGTACTGGAGTGGTGCAAGCAATTGTAAAACTATGTTAGCGTAAAAAGTTGACGTAAATTCGGACACGCTTTATTTCTGATGCTTTAACAACTTCTATTTTCACTAATGGGAATGAGCCAGAATGCAGGAAATCACATCTAAATTTCAAAAATGTTCTGGGGGTAATGCCTAGCCTAGACTCGCCTAGCGGCCTCCATCGCTACGCGTGGTTGACAAACAACCGCCGGTCGTTCGGCTTCGCATCCGAAATGTTTCATGAAAATGGTGAATGTCTCATTAAAATCATTTTTTTTTTTTTACATACAGATCTCTGTGTTGTTTTGTTTTATCAGTTGATCAATATGTCTTGCCCCAAACCCCCAACCATCCCACCACCCCATCATCACCACTACCCAAATGTTTTTTTTGTTTGTTTTTGCATATATCTGTGTTGTTTTGTTTTATCAGTTTATCAATATGTGTGCCCCCCAACCATCCCATCATCACCACCAAGCAAATGTTGTGTTTTGTTTGTTTTTTACATGTCTGTGTTGTTTTGATTTATCAAATCTACACCTATATCAATTCTCCCCCTACACCCCATGTCCGTCCATAAACTTTTTTATTGTGCCGACTACTCCTTTTCATGAATCATTACAGAAATGCTGCTTTTGATGTCTAGTTGATCCAAGCAAAGATTTAGGTTGGCAGGAAATTCAAGATGGCCACCAGGGCTAAAAATATATTTAAAAAAAGTGATTTTGTGGCGAATACTTCTCAAAAACCATAAGAAATATTGATTTGAAACCTTCAGCCAAATTACTGGCATGACATGTTGTTGGTCCTAACCAAATTTCATTTTGATTGGATGTCAAACATGGCCGCCAGCGGCTATATTTGTTTGCATAGAATTATATAGTAAAACCTGTTTCCACTACTTCTCTGAAACAACTTTATGACTTTTCATGAAACTTCACAGGAATGTAGCTCTTGATGTCTAGTTGATCCTAGCAAAAGTTCAGGTTGGCTGGAAATTCAAGTTGGCCGCCATGGCTAAAAATGCGGTTCTGTGGCGACTTGTTCTCAAAAAACGAAAGTGATATTGATTTGGAACCTTTACCTATTTTTGTTATGACCAACAACATGTTATGACTGGCATAACATGTAGTTGGTCATAACAAAAATTCATTTCAATTTGATGTCAAACATGGCCTCCAGCGGCCATATTTGTTTACATAGTTATATAGAAAACACGTGTTTCCACTACTCCTCTGAAACTAATCAATGGATCTTCATGAAACGTTACAGGAATGTTGCTCTTAATGTGTCGTTGGTCTAGTAAAACCAGTTTGACCAGAAATTCAAGATGGCTACCACAGCTAAAAATAGATTTAAAGAAAACAAGTTTGTGGTGACTACTTTTCAAAAACCATCAGTGGTATAGATTTGGAACCTTTACTAAAATGACTGGCATGACCTTCTGTTTGCCCTAAATAAAATGCATTTTGATTCAATGTCATCATGGCACCCGGTCTGTCACCAATATGCTTATACCACTTCTTCCCTAAACCGCTTAAACAATTTTGATAAACACATGGGTATAGCTGAGGTCAGTGGCTATCACATTTTTTAAAAGCAGTTCAATGCTACATCCAAGATGGCCTCTATTAACATAAAAATCAAAACTGTGAAACATCTTCTCAAGAACAGTGTTTCTTATTAATAATTGCCTCGACTTTCAATTTGTTCAAATGAAGTCCCGTGTGGCTCCCGGGTGCCCCCGTTTGGTCACGGGGCAAAGAATAGGGCCACTGCAGATCCCTTTGGAGGGGTAGGCAGAGGGGTAGAAAAACAATAAACGTGGCTCCAGCGTAAATGGAGTTTCTACAATAGAATTTGCAGCAACTCTGCAGTTCAGGGCGAGAAGGTTCTAGGCCCATTTTCCATATTTTATCTCGATGTACATGGAAGATGAGCCTGGCATGTTCATGCCTGTTAGGTGCCATATAACCTTTTCATGTGTTGGTGCGCCTTAAAACCCAATTCAATTCAAATGAAGTCACTGGGCTTAAAAATGGCTGTTCCTAAAGGTTCAAAGCTTGCATATGAAAATATTTTGCATGTTTTGTATCGACTTATATCAGGAAAAAAAACTTGAAAAATCTTCTTCAATGCATAGAGCTCTCATATATTGTATGTAACGTTAACTTATGACCCTCTACCAATTTTTAGCTCTACTGGCTGAAGGCCATCAGAGCTTATGGGATGACGAGTTGTCCGTCATCCGTCCGTCAGTTAACTTTTGCCTTGTGAATACTCTAGTGCCTTCATTATTAATCGAACTTTACGAAACTTTGCCAGTGTCTTTATATCAATGAAAGCTCGGTCAAGTTTGAAAACCAGCCAGTTTTGTTGAAAAATGCATTTTTTCTGCCTTATGAACACTCTAGCACCTTCATTTATTATTTGATCTCTAACAAACTTGCATAGATTTTTAATATCAATGAAAGCTAGGAAAAGTTCGAAAACCAGCCAAATCGGATCAGTAACATAGGAGTTACGGCCCTTGGATTTTTTCTGGGTTAAATACTCATTTTTTTGTTCACGTAAACTTAACGTTGCCTATAACTTTCTCATTTCTTGATATTTATTGCGTCAAACTTTCAATATATACTCATCATGACAACATCGACATGACCATACTAAAATATAAAGGTCAAGGTCACACTGAAGGTCGTTATATGGGTTAAATACTCATTTTCTTCACAAAAACTTAACTTTTGTTATAACTTTCTCATTTCTTGATATTTCTTCATTAGACTTTCAATATATACTCATCATGACATGACATAACCATACTAAAATATAAAGGTCAAGGTCACACTGAAGGTCAAATAGTCATTTTATTCACAAAAACTTAATGTTGGTTATAACTTTCTCATTTCTTGATATTTCTTCCAAAGACTTTCAATATATACTCATCATGACAACATCGACATGACCATGCCAAAATATAAAGGTCAGGGTCACACTGAAGGTCATTATATGGGTTAAATACTCTTCTTTTTTTCTTCAAGAAAACTTATTGTTGGCTTTAACTTTCTCAATTCTTTTTATTTCTTCATCAATCTTTCAGTATACACTTTTCATGACAACATCGTCATGGCCATACTAAAATATAAAGGTCAAGGGCACATGAAGCTTTGTCAGGCCAGTTTGTCAAGGTAATTTATCTGGGTCCAAAAAATCCTTGTTATACTGACAAAGCGCTGACAGGCGACACACGTGTTCCGCAGAACACCCATCTAGTTTTTCACTTGGGACCTGCCTTCGTGTTTGGTTTTTAACTCAAAACTGCATTAGGATAATAGGGTGAACATGTATGTGTTTTATTTGAATTCACAAAAAAAAACGCACAAGAACTGTGTCACAGCAAGTTTGTTATCGGAGTTGTTGAATGTTAGTGGTCTTTAAAGATGAAATACTTAGTAATATTATGCCAGATTTACAGAATATAAACTGCACACCTGCTATTGCTATAATTAAATATCATATTAACCAGCAGAGTGTCACAAGCTTATGTACATGTGTTCATTGTGTTTTATATATGTATTTTCACTTTAACCTGCTAATCTTTGAACATGCCAGTGAAAAAAATCGTTGAATATTGTTTAACTTTGCATTTTTAATTTCACAAAGGTTTTGTTGTAGGAGAACCATTATGAGTTAAATAAGCTTGGCTTAACTTTTTTCTGATTGCATTTCTTCTGGTCATAGCTGGTTGTAACCTATACAAAATGGTTTGCCTCCTTAAAGTCGCTCTCCTGTTAATATCACAAAAAACATTATTCTAAACATGGACATACCACATGTAGAGGTCATAAAAGTGTGCACGTGTGCAGTTTAAAAGCATATTTAGTAATGAATACTTCAAATACATGTTAATGAGTATGCCAAAACTAAATTAAGAGTTGGTAACTCATCATTCCAGAGTTGGTAACTCATCATTCCAAGTACGATACTGCGATGTTTTGCAAGGCCATTTAAGGGTGTTATATTATAGACAGTTAGAATTGCAACATATTATATAGTGTTTCCCCTAATGCGGAATGGCGGGGCGGGTCGGCACGCCCTTTTTTCGCCCCGCCATGCAGTCTTTACATACCGCCACGCATTAATTACATGCCGCCCCGCAGTGCCCTTTCTAAAACTGCTCGCGACTGCAGTCTCTGGAAATACACACACGCACTCTGACACGTCGTGTGACCTTTAAACCGACATCTCCAGATTTAGCCAAGGGGTATTTCCAGTGTGTAACGTTACAGGTAACTGATCACGCGTGACTCTTCTGATAAGCATTGGTTGAATACCACTCTCCAAATAACAAGTTTCTCGCTTCAGGGGTAGTGGGAAATCGAGTCGGCGGCCACCCAATCATCACTTTGCCGAATATCTAGGTCATATGCGCGGCCCTGGAATGTTTTGCGAGAAGAATGCGAACTTTTTTAATAATCTCAAAGCACTCGTTTATTAATGCGATTCAATGAGGTATTCAGTGTATTTCATTGATAAGGTATGAAATTAAACTTATATGGATGTGCATCATTCCCCCAAAAGCGTGATATGCTTTTTTTTTCGCAAACAATCGTAAATTATAACAATGAGCGGCCCTGTTTTAATACACTCGAAGAACTCGTTTATTAACGCGATTGCATAAGGATGAGGTATTCAGTGTTTTTCATTGACAACCCTTCGAAGTGTGCTGTCTGTGCCAGCGCCTGAAAAAAATCCTGGGGAGAACCCTGACTGTTAGTATAATCGACGTTGCGGTAACCAACGACTTTGTCGTACTTGGGACAGGTTTGTGTTTCGTACTTGGGACATGTTTGTTTTCATAGTAGATGTAATTATCGGATTACGAACAATTATCTGCGGCATTATAATCGGCTCTTTGATGAGTTGATGAGATGATACAAGATAGGTACTCCCCACCGAAGATTGGCAATTAATGACTGAGTAATTATATTGTTGTACCATTGTTGTTTTCTTTTGTACGCTAATTTTCGCGATCTGCAGACTAGAATAAATGTTTTGGTCTGTTTTTTTAATGAATAGAATATTTGATGTTTGTAAAAGTTTGTGAAACTTACAAATGAGTAATTTATGGTTTATTGACTTCTGTTTGGTAAGTTTTGAATCAGGAGTCACACATCATATTTTACTACAAATTATTAATGTAATAATACCATTATACCACCACATCAAACTAAATACTTTTTTTATTTTATTTGTATTCACGCAATACATAGAAGCACAGGTATATTCGGCGCGTAATTTGGTCACTACTATTCCCCACCCCTCCCAAAAAATACTTCATCCAAAAAGTCATTTATAACATTTTTAAACTTTCCTAAAAAAAAAAAAAAAAAGTCATATATTATATTATGTACATTTACTAACATTTTAAAACTTTTCAATTTTTTGTCTTTTTTTTTTTTTTTAGAAAACTTTTCAAATGTTATTAAATGACTTTTTGGATGTTGTTTTTTTTTGGTGGGTGTGGGGTGGATGGGTGTGTGTGGTAATATTGACCAAATTATGCGCCGAATACCTGTGCAGAGAAGTAGATACAGAATATTGATGAAAACTCGTACTCATATCATAAAAGCGACGTTAAATTACAAAGATATTTTTTACTAATTTTGCGCGTTAAAAATGCCCTTTTTTTTTTATTTACCCTGCCCTTTTTCAAGGCTGGGGGAAACACTAATTATATATGTTAGTTACATAATTATATACCTTATAGTTAGTAGGCTTAGAAACGGTTTTACAGTTTTAGTAAAATGTGCATGTTGGCAGGAGAGTGCTTTTAATTTATATATACTTACTGCTACATTACCATCCTCTTTCCCTGAATGTGTTAAACTTCCACAACAAATTGTGTTGCTTTTGGACATATCGACAGAAATTTTGGTTGTAAAATGATAAAAAAAAATTAAAATAAAACCACGCCCCATATTTTACTATAATTAGAATGAGAATCTATCAATTATTTCATATCGGCAAAACAAGAAAACTACTCGGTGTTTATAATAAAATATCTTTACATGTATTTAACAAAAACAATAATTCATTTCCAAAAAATATATGGTTATATTGGTGATGATTTCTATTACCTATTAAATAAACAATAGGTTATATAGAACAGCCAATATAACTTATATAAAGCTTCTTTTTTCATAGAGTATGTTTATAAAATATATTAGTCCCAAGCAATAAGATCTTAGAAAATTATTAGAAAATTATTAACTGTGAATGTTGATTTAATAGCTTCAGTATTGTAGAAATATTTAATAACCTTTTAATTAAAGATATACACATGTTTAAATTTATGATAATACTACATATAATAAACGTAGATGCTCATTGTGATGCTTGATTAAATCTTGCACTCGCCATGTGTCTCTTTACTACCACAAAATCATTTTAGTCTCGCCTTTTGGTGTTGCTTTTCCGGTGGCGGTGGCGTCAACATTCAAGTTTTGCGTTTAGGTCATTTTCTCACAAACTATATGCACTAGACCTTTCAAACTTTGCTTATAGTTGTACCTTGGGTGGTACATCACAACGTGACAAAGCAAATGTGGAAGTGACCTTGACCCTCCAAGCATAGGGCAGATAACTTAATAATTTTTAGGTTCAACTTTTGCATTCTGGTCACTTTTTCACACATTGTATACACTAGACCTTTCAAACTTTGTTTATAGTTGTATCTTGAGTGTTACATTGCAACGTGACAAAGCAAATGTGGATATGACCTTGACCCTACAAGCAAAGGGCAGGTAACTTAAAAATTTCTACCTTCAACATTTGCGTTTAGATCACTTTCTCGCAAACTGTATGCACTACACCTTGCAAACTTTGTTTATAGTGGTATCTTGGGTGGTACATCACAATATGACAAAGCAGATGTGGATGTGATCTTGACTCTCTAAGCAAAGGGCAGATAATCTTATAAGTTTTACCTTCAACTTTGGCGTTTAGGTCACTTTTTCACAAACTGTATGCACTAAGACCTTTCAAACTTTGCTTATAGTTGTATCTTGAGTGGTACATTGCAACTTGACAAAGCAAATGTGGATGTGACCTTGACCCTCCAAGCAAGGGGCAGATAACTTAAACAATTTTTACCTTCAACATTTGCGTTTAGATCACTTTCTCACAAACTTTATGCATTAGACCTTTCAGACTTTGTTTCATGGAAAGTACATCATAACGTCTCAAAAAGCAAATGTGGGTGTAACCTTAACCATCCAAGCAAAGGGCAGATAACCTTAATTGTTACATTTACATCACTTTCTCATGAACTATACCTATGTACTCGATGTTTTAAACTTAATTTATAGCTTAATCTTTGTAAGACAGAACATTCTATTTTGACATAGTTGTGTCTTGGGTAGTGCATCTTTTTGGACGCATGGATTTCATCTATGACCTTGACCATGTTTTGAAGCTGATGATTTTTAGCTCACCAAGTGCTCAAAACTGAGCTATTGTGACCACTCTTCGTCCGTAGTCTGTCTTCAAATTAGCTTGTTTACAAGATAGAGGCCACATTTCTTGAGCAGTCTTAACCAAACTTGCAAAGATTGTATATGACTGTAAGATCTCGGATGACTTCGATAATGGGCAAGATCGGACCAGTAATACCAGAGTTATGGCCCATGAATTAGCAAAAAATGCAGTTTTACATATTAATAACACGATAATTTCCACATTTCTTGAGCAATCTTAACCAAACTTACTCAGTTTTTAGCTCGACTGATCAGAGATCAGCAGAGCTTATGCCGTGGTGCGGCGTCCGTCTGTCTGTCCGTCCGTAAACTTTTTTTGTAGCGACTACTCCTCCGAAATTACTAAATGGATTTTCATGAAACTTTACAGAAATGTTGCCGATGAAGTCTAGTTGATCCTAGCAAAAATTCATGTTGATGTGAAATCCAAGATGGCCACCAAATCTAAAAATAGGTTTTTAAAAAACAAGTTTGTAGCGACTACTTCTTGAAAACTCTAAGTGATATTAATATTGGACTTTTTCTAAAATGATCAGCATGACATGATGTTGGTCCTTGTCAAAAATCGTTTTGATTCGACGTTAAACATGGCTGCCAGCGGCCATCTTTGTTTACATAGAGTTATATAATGAAAACTTGTAGCGACTACTCCTCTGAAACTACTTGATGGATTTTCATGAAACTTTACAGGCATGTTGCACTTAATGTCTAATTGATCCTAGCAACATTTCAGGTCGGCCGGAAATTCAAGATGGCTGCCACGGCTAAAAACAAGTTTGTAGCGACTACTTCCTGAAATCAAAATCAATTAGTAGAGCTTCAAGGTCATTGACCTCTTGTTATTATTTGTTTTAATTATTATTATTTATTTATTTTTACTTTTATTTTTTTACTTTTTTTTATTTTTAGTTGCTTGTTAGCTCGACTGATCAGAGATCAGCAGAGCTTATGCCATGGTGCGGCGTCTGTCGTCCGTCTGTCCGTCCGTCTGTCTGTAAACTTTTATTTGTAGCGACTACTGCTCTGAAACTGGATGGATATTCACGAAACTTTACAGAAATGTTGCCCATAAAGTCTAGTTGATCCTAGCAAAAATTCATGTTGATGTGAAATCCAAGATGGCCGCCAAATCTAAAAATAGAGTTTTGAAATACAAGTTTGTAGCGACTACTTCTTGAAAAATATAAGTGATATTGATATGGGACTTTTTTTAAAATGATCAGCATGATTCTGCATTGTTGAGGAACAAAAAACCTGATTCCCACTCCGAGTAGTTTTATCATCAAAACTCCGCGTAATTACGCAATTTGTAAATTACTCACTCGGCGTGAAAGCATTGCATAATCCGGCAACTGTGCCTCACAACTAGTTAGTAGACAAGAAAAGGTGAAAAATAAGAGGTTTGAGGAGAATAATAGTGTAAGCAGGCATGCCATATCTCCGGATAAAGTGTTTACCATCAAAACAAAATGTTCATGATTTAACAGCTATACATTTGTATTTTCACAGATCAGCTTTTTCACCAATTAGGTCCTGTTACGCTCCATAGTCAGAGGAGTATTTACAAATGTCGAATCAATGGGGGTCATTCTTGCAATGCACTGACTGAATATACAACTAACACCTAAGGACAGTTAGTTCCTTCAGTGACATAACAACATGTGCAATAGCAGCAATATATCTGTGGCTTCTTTAATTGGTCAAGCTAATTGAAATAGCAAGAGTGAGGAACTAGCAACTTGTGTGTGGTATCACTATAACAGCTACTGCAGTGTACGTTGATTATAATTTGTTATGAAGACTTTCTATTTGCATTTAGCACGCATCTTTGTAGAAAAGTAAACTTGTGCACTTTCATGAGAAAGCAGATGTGGTAGAAAATAAACCAAGTCTTTCTAATCAAATTAAGCAGTCCTCCCTAAAACATACATGTGATATTTTCAGGAGGGTTACCAGGGAGATTTGACTTTTTTTCCAGGGAGATTGTACTCGAATTTTTAACGCGTACCGGTAGATTTTTTTTCTGATATAATCTTAATAAAGGACTACAACTTATCCATGGATATACACTTCTCCAAGAAGAATTATACTTCACAAGATACTTTTGCTTTTTGGGCCTGGAATGTTCAGACGGAGATAGATCACGTTTAGGCATTTTGATTTGCAAGTAATAACCATAATGAAGATGTTTCCCATTTTATACACAGACAAACACTTCTCTAATCATGACAAACTGCAATCGATTAGTTGAAATCGTCATCCTTTAATTGTCCTCAATTATATTATAATTTTAATCCAATTAATATACCAAATATCAATCGATGCTGAATTCGCTAATTACCATCCCACTTACATTCGGTATATTTCTATCAATCTCCCATAGACATTACAGATATCGCCGCCACGCTCTTTTGGTTTTCATTGGGGTATGAAAAACATTTGGATGGTTTAAAGTATGCGTGGAGTCACACTTTAAACCACACAAATATTTTTTATACCCCAATGAAAACCAAAAGAGCGCATTAAGCAGCATAAAAATATAAAAGCAGAGTTAAAACAGTCATATGCACTTTGCCATCGATGATCACACATACATGTAGTTTCCTGATCAAATAACCGACTTTTTATGTCAGTAATATATTATATTTTTGTCAGTAGCAGATACCACCCCATGTTTGACACAGGAAGATACATGTAACTCACTCTTCTTTTTTCAACAGACTTTCCAGCAGTGGACTTTAACCTTTTTACCCACTTTGTTTTGCTACATCAAATAATTTTATCTCACAAAAAAACACTTGAAATGTGGCCATTTAACCTTGCAGGGTTCTCCCCAGTGCTGAATTGGCACATCAGACATGTTTTCAAAGAAGCCACTTATTTGCAACTTCCCTAAAATGAGAAAACATTATTGAACTATTGGAAACAATTTTTTTCACAAGGGCCAGCAGAGCTTATGGGATGGTGTGTTGTCCGTCTTCCGTCGTCCGTCCGTCCGTCGTCCGTTAACTTTTCTTGTGTACACTCTAGAGGCCACATTTCTGATGCAATCATCATGAAACTTTGTCAGAATGTTTGTCTCAATGAAATCTCGGTCAAGTTCAAAAATGGGTCATGTGGCATCAAAAACTAGGTCACTAGGTCAAATACTTGAAAAAACTTGTGTACACTCTAGAGGTCATATTTGTTACCCAATCTTGATGAAACTTTGTCAAATTGTTTATCTTAATTATATCTTGATCAAGTTCGGAAATGGGTCACATGAAGTTAAAAACTAGGTCACTAGGTCAAATATTGGAAAAACCTTGTGTACACTCTAGAGGCCATATTTTTGACCCGAGCTTGATGCAACTTTGTCAGAATGTTTGTCTTAATTATATCTTGGTCAAGTTTGAAAATGGGTCACATGGTGTTAAAAACTAGGTCACTAGGTCAAACTTTGGAAAAACCGTGTGTACACTCTAGAGGCCATATTTTTGACCCGATCTTGATGCAATTTTGTCAGAATTTTTGTCTCAATTACAGCTTGCTAAATTCGAAAATGGGTCACACAGGGTCAAAAACTAGGTCACTAGGTCAAATACTTGAAAAACCTTGTGTACACTCTAGAGGCCATATTTCTGACCCGATCTTGATGAAACTTTGTCGAAATGTTGTCTTAATTATATTTTGGTCAAGTTCGAAAATGGGTCCCATGGAGTCAAAAACTAGGTCACTAGGTCAAATACTTGAAAAACCTAGTGTACACTCTAGACGCCATATTTTTTTTCATTCGATCTTTACCAAACTTTACCAGATTGTTAATGTCAATAACAGCTCGGTAAAGTTTTTTTTTTTTTAAAAAAATAATTTATTATCTCTACTGGCCAAGTTCGAAAACCAGCCAGATCGGACCAGTAACAGCGGAGTTATGGCTCTTGATTTAGTTAAAAATGCTATATTCTGCCTCTTTAAGACGATAGTCACTCGCTTCATTGATGTTATAAGAGCCATATTAGCCAGTAGAGCGTCCACAGGCCCTCTTGGGCCTCTTGTTAGTACATCTTTTGCTTTAGAAAGTCAATGAGCTAAAAATATATATTTACCCAGCCAATGAATTAGCTTGTATCATTTGGAGCACTGCTGAAAGTGAATATTCATCAAATGGATATGTTCATATTAAGCCACATGTCTATATACAATATTATTTCCAGGTTCAAATAAAAAGAAGACCAAAAAAAAGAAAAAGACTGAGTTTAACAGTGCCTTCAACTTTGCAGAACAGGTAAACTTAAGATATTTTACATGCCTGTTTTATTATGTCAACTCAAACACTTCGGTTATAGATTGGGAAAAGATACATAGGAATCCAGGAACCATTTTACTACTCGTACTATGGACTAGATTCCTATGAATATCATGCTTGGAGGATAGACTCCGATGCATGGGACTGCCCGGTTTACGATGCGAATGACTAAAGAGGCTAAGGAAAGTGTCTTGCATCAAGACACGCAAATGTAACCCACCGTGCATTACACTAGACCACCGTGCAATAAACTAGGCAACCGTGCAATACACTAGGCCACCGTGCAATACACTAGGCCACCGTGCAATACACTAAGCCACCGTGCATTCCACTAAACCACTGTGCATTACACTACACCACTTTGCAATACACTAAGCCACCGTGCAATACACTAGGCCACCGTGCAATATGCTAGGTCACCGTGCAATACACTAGGCCACTGTGCAATACACTAGGCCACTGTGCAATACACTTTCACCGTGCAATATACTAGGCCACCGTGCAATACACTAGGTCAACATGCAAACCACTAAACCACCGTGCAATACAGTAGACCACTGTGTAATACACTAGACCACCATGCAATACACTAGGCCACCGTGCAATACACTAGGCCACCCTGCAATACATTAGGCCACCGGGCAATACACTAGGCCACCGTGGCCCAAAAATGTATACATACATATGTATGTGAATAAATAGGATAACCACTAACACATCTTATTTAACTAATTTCTGCAAAGAATCACTTAATAAAACAGTTCATTTGTTTGTATTTTAAGTTTAATACATACAAAAATACTAATGGGGTGTGGGAATTTTGACTATTAGGCATCAACTTCTTTTGTAAATTGAGTATTTCAGTTAACATGACAAAAAACTTTGCCATACATCCTACAGGCCATACTTATTACCTTCCAACTGAAAGATATTATATTCACCGTAAATTTGACATATTTTCTTTATTACAGGAAGATCATTTTAAAGGTTTTAAGAGTATCAACCTACAGTTTGCCAGGAAGTCAGAACCACTGTCCACACTTGATGACAAAATAACAGCAGCTAGGAAGAAGCGGAAA
Source organism: Cyrtodaria siliqua (assembly GCA_037043455.1). Taxonomy (NCBI): domain Eukaryota; kingdom Metazoa; phylum Mollusca; class Bivalvia; order Adapedonta; family Hiatellidae; genus Cyrtodaria; species Cyrtodaria siliqua. The sequence continues at coordinate 61,030 of JAWPHD010010963.1, read as the reverse complement.
CAGAATGTAAGTGATCTTGATGAAGTTAACCCGCTACTTATAAACATGTATAAGTAATATTTATAGCACATTTTTTCGAGTATATGCGATTTATACTGCTTCTCGAGGGCCGCAGGCCCGAGAGTGCAGTATAAATCGTATATACGAGAAAAATGTGTTATAAATGTTTTGTACCTTAGTTATTTACCCAACTACGCATGTGCAAGAAGTCTTTAGGGCGTTGCATTTTTCAGTTTAAAAAGGCTCGACCAATCAAGAAATAGCATGATCACGCGTTATGGGCCTGGACGCATGTTTTTATTGTTGCAGCCAATCGCCCTTACATATTATTGCGCAAATCCAATGTCAAAGAGTGCTGTGTTTTTTCCATATTTGGTAATGTGGAGTCGTGTTTCCATATTTGGTAATGTGTAGTCGATTCGCGCGTTTTTGGCAACAACATTTACACAGAAATTTATTTTTGTGCTGAACTGCAATCGAAATGGATGACGGAGATGATTTAATTTTGAGCCAGATAGCGGCGAATTTAGAAACTGAATTGTTGGAATTGAAAGCATTGAATGACAGTGATGAAAATATTCAAATATCGTAAGCTGTAGATTTGCTTGAAATGGATTTTAAGTTGTGGGAACAAGAAGTGTTTGGTATGAAAGACTCGCAAACATTACAATATACAGTATTCTTTTATTCATGTAAACTGTTTGGATTACGGGGCCGGGACGAACACAAAAACCTGGACTGTAGCCAGTTTCACGTGGGTAGAGATGGAAGATACATACGTTTTGTGGGCAGGAATTGTAAAACATTTAAAGGAGGACTTGGACTTGGACAAATGGGTCTTACAAACAAGGATATTAAACATTATTGTGAAGACATTTACTTAACTGTCACATTTATTACACAAAAGCCGCAACCTCGATTCTTTTATTATTGGTGTGTCACATTTACTTAACTGTCACATTTATTACACAAAAGCCGCAACCTCGATTCAAGCCGCGAGTTTTAAACAAAATGTAATCAGGATTGCCGTGTGTCCCTTTCAAAATGCATACAGTACGCATTTAGCGAGAATATAGATAACAAAATTACACCATAATTTGCTCCTGAAAGTTTTAACACGTTCTTTAAAGCGGTGACAGAATGTGGTCTGATTATCAAATTGACCTTTTTTTCAATTTTATTTGATGAATCTGTTAAAAATATATTGATGAATTTTCAAACGATATTTCGTCACAATTGTACATTCCATTTAAAAGATACGAGTTTCGTTTAGTGTACAGTCACATCATGCATGTTACCTTTTACAATCAAACCTGGTCAAGAGACCACTTCTATTAAGAGACCATCTGCTTTAAGAGAACACCGTTTCAGTTCCCAATTGTATTGTTTTAAACTAAAATGCAACTATTAAGAGACCACCTGTGTTTAGAAACCACCTGTGTTTAGAGACCATTTTTCTCTCCCCTTTAGTGATCTCTTAATACAGGTTTGACTGTATTTGTACTGAATTTTCAAGACTGCTAGTATTGCGAACGTTTGAAGCATCTGATCTGTAGTTGTAACCGTACAGTTACAACCCGTTTACAGTTTATACTAAAATCGATGTGTTCTTCTTTCAGGACCCCGTTGCCTGGCAACATTTTTCGAGTTGTATCTACAGGCATTAGGAAAGGAAGGCCGATTCTTCCGACGGTCTCTGGACGGAGAATCCGTCAGATATTCGGATCAACCGGTCGGCGTCAACAAGTTGGATAAATTCATGAAACGGATAGCTGAACTCGGAGATATTAAAAGTAACTTTACCAATCACAGCGGCAAACGAACTTGTGCTTCCAGTTTGTATGACGCTAACATTGACGAACAGGAAATCATGTCCAGGACCGGTCACAGATCCGTTAATGCTGTTCGTAAATACAAACGGCCATCTGACAGTGTACGCAAGCGGACATCGACTGTCTTAAACCCAGTGAGTGAAACTAGTGTTTCCGAAAGGGAAAACTGTGAACAAAATGTTAGTAAATTTTCTAAAATTGAAAACCTTGAAAAAACTGATCTTAAAAGCATTCAGCAGAATGTTCAGCTCGCTAGCGATGGGATATTGAATGATATTTCGAGCATACACGGGACCAAATCTCAGACCGGTTCCAAGGAAAATGAAGAGCCAGATACCCCTGCGTTTCTTAGGGATTTTACATCGACTTCAAGAAATGTTCAGTTTACAGGATGTACATTTAACTTTTGATCTGCATTTATGGTTTTAAAGTGTGTTAAAAGTTTAAAAACTATTTGACTTTAAATAGTGTACTTTGTGTTTGGTACATGTTGAATTACGAGGTTTATCGGTTTATAACGAGCAATCATTTCATATAAATTGGATTTTAAAAAACAACAATTATTTCATGTAAAAGCTGATTTTATCCTTAATAAAAATCAATGTTGGTACTCTTGTTTTCACTATTTCCTGTTATTTAACTCGCAAAGGAACGCCCTTTAAAAAGGGTCATTTGGTACACCATGGTATAACTGCCAAATCTGTCAGTTATAGCACGGCTGAAATATACCGGCAGTTATTGCACGGTCTAGGCTTAGGCCTTCAGGTTTATGAAAATTATATCATAAGCAGGAACAAAGGAAAACCATTAGAGCTATGGTACAAAGGACTGTTCTTTCTTTGAATTAAGACCTTTCTATTTATGTGACAAAGGAGTGTTTTGGGGAAATTGACTGATCAGCAGCTGGACAACCCTGATCAGCCTGCGAGTTATCTCGGTTTACAATGGATGCAAAGGCTATTATAGTCATGCTTAGGGGGTTAAGGGTTGATGATGATGATGACAGCTGTGGCCGTGGTGTTCATGATAATTATGTTGTTGATGATGATGATGACAGCTGTGGCGGTGGTGTTCATGATAATTATGTTGTTGATGATGATGATGACAGCTGTGGCCGTGGTGTTCATGATAATTATGTTGTTGATGATGATGATGACAGCTGTGGCCGTGGTGTTCATGATAATTATGTTGTTGATGATGATGATGACAGCTGTGGCCGTGGTGTTCATGATAATTATGTTGTTGATGATGATGATGACAGCTGTGGCCGTGGTGTTCATGATAATTATGTTGTTGATGATGATGATGACAGCTGTGGCCGTGGTGTTCATGATAATTATGTTGTTGATGATGATGATGACAGCTGTGGCCGTGGTGTTCATGATAATTATGTTGTTGATGATGATGATGACAGCTGTGGCCGTGGTGTTCATGATAATTATGTTGTTGATGATGATGATGACAGCTGTGGCGGTGGTGTTCATGATAATTATGTTGTTGATGATGATGATGACAGCTGTGGCGGTGGTGTTCATGATAATTATGTTGTTGATGATGATGATGACAGCTGTGGCGGTGGTGTTCATGATAATTATGTTGTTGATGATGATGATGACAGATGACAGAATGGTGTTGATAAAGATGACAGCTGCATGATATTATGGTGTTGATGATGATGATGTTGATAATGCTGCTGATGATGACTCCTGTGAAGCTGGTGATTTTCATGGCGTGAGTGATGATGCCAGCTATGAAGGTGGTGATGCTGCTGATGATGATGACACTTGTGAAGCTGGTGATTTTGATGGAAGTGGGGATGATGCCAGCTATGGAGGTGGTGATGCTGCTGCTGCTGATGATGACTCCTGTGAAGCTTGTGGTTTTCATGGTGTGGGTGATGATGCCAGCTATGAAGATGGTGATGCTGCTGCTGATGATGGCACTTGTGAAGCTGGTGATTTTGATGGGATGATGCCAGCTATGGAGGTGGTGATGCTGCTGCTGCTGATGATGATAGTTGCTGTTATGTTGTTGATTGTAACAATGATGCTGCTAGTGCTGATGGACATGATGTAGCAATGGTAAGAAGATAATGATGAATATGACAGAGGTGGTGTTCATGATGAGGATAATAATGGTGGTGGTGTTGAGATAATGATGGTTATAATGATGACAGCTAGGTGATGGTGGTGATGATGATGAGGATGATGATAATCTGATGGTAATGATGGTGAAAATTAATGTGATGATAATGGTGGTGAAGATGAATAAAGTTTACTTACATGTAGGTTTTACAGCACACCAACAAAAAATGTTATACGACACCAGCGTGAACGAAAATTCCAAGCTCTTCATCCATTTATATGCTGATTTGCAGAATAGGTCCAGAACCTCACAACTGGAGAGCTTCAGGAAACATGATGGTAACTGTGATGATATTCATGATAAGGCTAATTAATACTGATGAAAAAGATGATAGTTATTATGATGATGATGATAATGATGATGATGATGATGATGATGATGATAGTGGTGATAGAACTTTACTATCTATTAGAAAGGATACATAAAATGTGAATTAATACATTTTAAAAGAAACATTCTGATTAACTCGAAGTAAAAACAAAAGAAACAATGTATGACCTTAATATTGGACACATGCTTGGAACAGTTTTCATCATGAAAATATGGAATAAACAGTTCCATATTATAATACATAAACATAAAATACTCTTGACTTTTAAAATTATGAGTATTTGTAGCAAGTTGATGAGTAATGATACTCACAATTTTAAAATACTGATTTCTTTTTGTAAAAAGGTATGAGTAAAATACTCAAAAACTCAGCTTATCTACAGCTCTGAATTATGATTGTAAGTGGGGATGGTTTTCTATGATGATTGATTATGACTGTCCAGTTAATGACTCATTTATCATGATTATTAATCGCTATTTTTTCACAGAAAAGTGTGGACGATGATGATTCGGATGATGGGAAAGAGAAAAGTGTAGATAACTCGCCAGACGAGGATGAGATTGACCAGGACATGGATTCTTCAGATGGAGAATTTGTTGCAGGTAAAATAGGTGTAATGACAACTAGACATTGACATTGTTAAATGGGTGGGGCGGTTATTTGACGTTGTGAGATGCGCTTGATAGAAAATGAGCATGATGAGTTCATGTTATGATTGTTTGACTTTCATCCATATCTACTTTGATTATGCTTACAAAAACACACCTGCACCTGGTTTACTTGAGACTTGTTTAACTTTAGTTTATTAAAATTATTAGATAAAATAAATTTAATTCATTATTATGTTTCATTGCATGTTTCATTTTGAATACAAGTCAAATACATATTAAAGGGGCACACAGCAATCTTGATTTTTTTTGTAAAACTAGCTGCATCCTGTTAGCTTTTCTACATAAATTGCATTTGTTCAATCATTAATATTAATTATTATCACCAGAGAATAGTATAAAGCAAATTGTTTTTGCGTATTACTAACTGTTGTTTATATTTCACTGATAATATTCACAAAACTACGGTAGAATAATGAAGAAAAGTTGAAAATTCAAATATATGCAAGCAGATTTAAAGTCAAAATGATACTGGAATAATAAACTGAGAGGCTAATTTTAATGCTGGATAAACCTTCCAGATTACTGTTTGTCTCTTTAAAATACCACTGTTCTTGTTCAGTTTGGATCAAGTTTTACATGTTCGAATTAAGTTCGGATAATCTGTCCTGAAAGCCCACCACTAGTGGGTCATATAACAGTATGGATTGAAGTATCAAACAACAAAAGTTTTCTTATTTAAAGTAGTGATGAATTTGCTTTGAATTTTTCAATTTTCATTTTTTAGACACAATCAAGCTGAAAGATAAGCGGAAAAAGAAAGGAAAAAAGAGAAAAGGAGAAGATTTAGAGGAAGAAGAGGTATTCAAGTTTGTATAATGACGAAATTGGTATTCAAAATCAGTTTATTTCAAAATGAATATTGTTGGGGAACTTAAAGTTCTCCAGCCATGTTTTGTCTCATGAACATGTTTATGTTTATTTAAACCAAAATCAATACACAACAATAGATATTTACAATTCACACATTGCAATATCTGTGAAAAGTTAGAATAAGATTTTATTTGATGACGTAGAAAACTTTGAATAGTTAATTTAATCCACAGGTAAATGACGTAGAAAACTTTGAACAGTTAATTTAATCCACAGGTAAATGTATTTATCAATTATCTGGCAACAGTTGTGCATCTATACAATTCAGATTTACCCCATTTCCCCTTGCACTCACACAGTGGTAAAAGTAGTATCTACGTCATGCAAATAATACATACTTTTTACATACAACTTAGTAGCGGTTTTAAATATATGTTTCTCTCCGGGACTACCAAAAAATGTTCATACAAAATGGGTGGCCATTCACCTTTAAGTTGATTGTTATGTCTAATAAATGACATTTGTGGATAATATTTATAAAACAAAATTGTCACAAGTCTCATTTTTAATAGGAAGATGCATTCTTTGAAAATTATTCACGTGTAAGAATCCGATGTAATATATTTAAAAAATGTCCTCTAGTCACAAGACAAAATATATGTTACCATGACTGTCCTCAGGATGATCATCAGATGTTTCTTGAAAGGATTGTTGAAGTCTGGGGAATATTGGTTCTGTTTTTCAGTATTGAGTGAAACTTATATGTCACGGTTCATAGATATCTAACAGGTAGATTGATGTTGCATTGTCCGGCCGGTTAGCTCAGTCGGTAGAGCATCGGAACAGTAGTCTGAAGGTCCCGGGTTCGAGCCCCGATCTGGCTGCACATTTTTCTATCCCCTGTAACATTTGACGCCCAACTTTCGGCCGTGACTGAGTAAACTCCGAGAAACACCATGGAGATTTGAGGACGAATTATGATCTGTAGGGGGAGTACATGTCAGGGTTCATAGATATCTGACAGGTAGATTGATGTTGCATTGTCCGGCCGGTTAGCTCAGTCGGTAGAGCATCGGAACGGTAGTCTGAAGGTCCCGGGTTCGAGCCCAGGTCTGGCTGCACATTTTTCTAGCCCTGTAACATATATGCCAAGACTTGAAAAGATAATGGACTTAATATAATAACAATTATAATAGCTTTTAAATAGACTTTAAAATTTAAATTTCAAAAGCAATAATATATTTTTGATAGACTGCATTATGTAAATTCGAACTTTAAAGTCAATCAAATTTTTTTTTTTTTTATTTAAATTTAAATTTTAAATGTAATACATGTGGTATTACATTTTGATTGAATGTAACGTCAGTTGTGTCTTTTAAACCACATACTTCATTACAGGAGGTGGAGAAAGTACAGTTTTCAGAGAACATGGACACATACGATGAAAATATGTCCTTCCAAGAAATGAACGTGTCGAGGCCATTAATGAAGGTATGTAACCAGTTGAGTATATAATTGAATGTTGTTAAAGGTCTCAACTGATGTTTAGATTATTTATAGCTACTCTCAGAGTGGACGGGTGTACAGAGGAATTCTGCGTCAACTTACTTTACTATCTAATAAATCCTTATGGTTTATTTACATGTGTTGAATGGTTGACAAACTGTTTCGATATATATAGAAAAGAACTAAACGTGAATGTTTCCTCTATTTTTTAAATTTCCTGCAATTGTTTTTTTCTGATTTTAAACTTCAAAATCTTGATACTAAGAATTGGCAATATGACAGAAATGAGGTATTCAATTGACAATATGACAGACATGAGGTATTCAATTCAATAAAAACAATAAATATCTATTTCGTTAGCTATGAAATAAACAGGCCATATTATTATACAATTCACTCTTAATGACTCGGGACACATCTGTTATTGGTGGCTTGATGTGGGAGAAAAGCTAAGAGTGGATGGGCATGTTAACCTCTCATATAACCACTGTGTTGTGAATTGAAATAGGTATCCTTCAGTGAAAATTGAGGGCATTACTGTTTAACATTAACGAGATCATTGTAGTGTTAACACTTCAGTCCCTATAATGTTCAGGTGGTTGACCACGGTAACCTCTCGCATTTACCACTGGGTCGTGGAAGTTGAATGTACCTTTATTGGTGAAAACCGAGCGTGTTTGACATTAAAAGAATCGTTATTGGTTTGCAGCACCCTTAAATTCATTGTCGCTTTTATCTCATTTCACATGTTACATTCTATTTTAATATTTCAGTCCCTTGGCCAGATGAACTTTGAGAAGCCAACTCCTATACAGGCAGCCACCATACCTATAGCCATGTTGGGCAGGGACATATGTGCCTGTGCTGTCACTGGATCAGGTGAGTGCTGTTAAACCACTGTAAAGGTGACCATTCTTATAAGCAGATATATAGTACTTGTTACTGAGTTGTGTTGAAATTCAGTTGTGTGCTTCCTTACTTGAGAAATGAAGCCACCAAAATTGTTACGTGAAACATTATATGGGTTGATATTATGAGCAGGCAACACGGGGAAAATGTCATTTTGGAAAACATATTTACAGTGCAGCGACCAAATTCGATACATGTTACACGAAAGTATACATTCTTAATATTTACATGAGTATGTTTTATGGTTCATTGGTATCATTGAATTACAGGAAAGACTGTGGCGTTTATGTTGCCCATCTTGGAGAGGCTGCTGTACAAACCAAAACAAGCTCCCGTTACACGAGTACTGATCCTCGTGCCGACGCATGAGTTGGCCGTCCAAGTACACACCGTCGCCAAACACCTGGCTAACTACACAAATATAGACATAACGCTCTTGGCTGGTAAGTGAAAATGCATGTTTCTAATCTTGAGAGAAGTCTAATCTGAAAGTTTAATGTTAAATAGTTTGTTTGAATGCTGTTAGGCGATATATGACGATCAACTTTTATTGTGGTGGAGAACCAGTACTGTATACCTCCTGCCATCCGTAAGAATTGGCACCATCTCACAAGTTGATCTCCCAGTGGAATCAAACCCGCAGCGGTGAAAGGCGAGGTTTACAGCGCTACGTTAACTCCTCGACCACGGATGCACTTCAGTGTTAAAATAAAAACTTGTTATAGTAAAACTCGCTCTGTGACATGAATTTGAAGATTAAATTTTCATTTTATGGTATATGGTATCAATAATTTAGAATTAAAAAAAAAAGTTTGCTAGTTTAAAAAAAACAAGCATATCTCACAGAGAAAATGTATAGACATCAAGTCCAAATATTACACATCACTGATTGGGAAAAAAATAAATAAAGTAATTAAAAGATATTTGAAGTAAACTATTTTCTTACAATAGGTGGTCTTGATATCAAACAGCAAGAGGCTGCTCTCAGACTTGGTCCAGACATCGTGATAGCCACCCCTGGAAGGTTGATAGATCATCTTCATAATTCGCCGAGTTTTAATCTCAACAGCGTGGAAATACTGGTTCTAGACGAGGCCGACAGGTAGGCTCTGACACAGATACCGGTTTAAAAAAAAAAAAAAGAGTCTTATATTCTATTAAATATTTGTGGGCCCTGATATTGTTTGATACAGTTGTGTTTAGAGAAATTAATATTTTGGTGTTAAAAAAGTATAAGGCATTAATAATTGTATGGTATATGTGATGATTATGGAGTCCTCATTCTGGTTAAAACATGGATGTTATTATAACACAGTGATATGGGAGAGATCTTACGCATTGCCTGTTGTCCAATCCCATTCATTACTTCTTAAAATATTGTTTAAATTTAATTAACGTAGTGATTATGGTGATGATACTTAGGTAGATGAATTGTATGGGGAAGATGTACGTTGAGGAAGATTAGGTTGTCCGGTTGACGATGCTGATTATAAAATTGATAACTGTAAATGATGCTAATGATGATGAATTGCACAATGTTGAGGAAGATTAGGTTGATTATGATGATGAGGAGGAGGATCAAGATGGTGATTAGGAAAAAGTGTTTGATGATGATGACCACAAGCATGCTGGTAGTGATCAGAAGAAGTGTTGAACACTTGTTATAAAATTGTAAGTACAAGTACCAGTTCATGTTAGAAGATATTGATGATGAAGTTTTAGGTAGTGGTCAACTGTTCAGCACACAGTAAACTGTAACTACAAGTTCTGGTGTAAATCTAGCAGTTAATACTCATTTATAGAATGTTGGACGAGTACTTTGCTGAGCAGATGAAGGAGGTGATCCGGCTGTGTTCACGGACAAGACAGACAATGTTGTTCTCGGCCACCATGTCAGAAGAAGTAAATGCTAGTATATGGGCGAAACTGTATTAAACAAAAACATGTTTGTTGGCTTATGTAACCAGTGTATTACTATTATTGTTTGAACTACTGGTTTGTAGATAGTACTTTTTTGCATACCGGATAAGGGTATCTGTGTTTTACACGAGTGATGGAAAGCCTGATCTTTCATATGGGGGCAGATAGAAGTCACGTGCATAACGGTGGTGTTGATAACATCATTGTAGAAGCAAGTATACATGGGAAAACATTTTATAATAGTAGTTGGCAATGTCAACGCACAAAATGTCAGTGGTATGCAAGAAAATGATTCAATCATGGGTATCCGGTTCAGAATAAGAATAGTAATCTGTGTATTTACTAAAATCAAAATGCTCAAGACAAAAATTTTTTTTTTAGACCTTTACACAAGATTGTCACAAGGGTTCAGTGGCATCATGGGTCCAGTGGCATCAAGGGTCCAGTGGCATCAGGGGATCAACACACCGCTCATTTGTCACATTTGATATAGATGAATTTAAAATCGATATTGAATACAATACTATATTCTGAATGCATCTCAACAAGTTATCGCAATGAAATTCATGTATTGCTAAATCTAATTCTACATTTTTACAGGTCAAAGATCTCGCTGCTGTGTCTTTAAATCGGCCGATTCGTGTGTTTATCAACGAGAGCACAGATACGGCCTTTAAACTGCGGCAAGAATTTATCAGGATACGCCCAAACAGGGAGGGTGACAGGGAGGCGGTGGTGGCAGGTAGGAATTATAACCATCTTGATTTAAGGCATTTGATACCTGCAGTTTTGCTCTACTTTTTGAGGCAAAGGCAAGCTATTCTACTTGTCCTGACATCGGCGTCGGTTTACCTTATACATTAAACACATCTCAGAAACCGCTTAAAGGAATTAATTGAAACTTTACACATGCATTCACTTTCATAATAGGAACTTATACAGACAAGGGCCATAACTCTGTTATGAATTTTAGCAGAACTATGCTCCTTTTTATCTCCCATCCCCCGTTACTGAAGGCAGAAGGGGATATAGTAATGGCTTCTGTCTGTCTGTACATAGTTCATACAGTATGACAGATCTACTAGGAGTAAATGGAATATAAACAAACAAAGTACCTGTCATTTCTTGGGCATTGTTTTTGGTATTGTGATGGGATATCCTGACTGTAAAATTCCATATTGTAAAGTATCAAAAAAACAACGTCCAAGATATCAACAACAAAACTAATGGAAAAATGTCATTTGTTGCAGCCCTAGTGAGTCGGACATTTCAGGACCACTGTATTGTGTTCATACAGACAAAGGTGCAGGTACACAGGATGCATCTGGTACTGGGCTTGCTGGAAATAAATGTAAGCGAGTTACACGGAAACTTGTCACAAGCACAGGTTAGTCAAGTTATTCTTTTTGCGTTACTGTTTTAATTTGAGTTTCTCATTTTTTGCAAAAATAAAATTTTATACAAAATTCAATATTAAAGAAACTAACCCGCTAAATAGCAAAATTACTCTACTAAACTGTTTATTGAAACTCTATCCAGGTCATGTAATATTATTGCACCTCGCACAAAATCCTAGGAATTTCATTGGATTAGAGCGGTTACATGGTGACCCTCTATTATTCTATAGTGGGTCAGTAGATTTCATAGAGGGTCACTAAAACAATATGGACTACAATTCCGATTCAAAGTTTATATCATTTGCAAATAGTTCTTTACGGTGTTAGTAACAAACATAAGTAAATTTAATAATGTTTTTAAACTGTACCGGTCGTGACGTCAACGTCATGACGTCGAATTGCGCGAACGTCTGAATGACGTTGACGCTCCATTAAAATGGGTTAAATATCGGCATTTGCCTTAAAAGAGGTGCTCGATGCAATAGATCAGTTATTGGGTTTGTTACTGACCACCTACAGAAACATGTGGGGTCAGTCAGATGTATAGGGGGACTCGGCTATCGCCTCGCCCTCTATAAATCTTAATAATGTATATGTGCTGATTGAAAGTATAGGTTTATTCATGGATTCTTAAAATATCCATGATAGAATATGCTTAAAATGAATTATGAGTCGGTAACTCTTTGATGTTCCAGTATTGGGGTTTCGTCTGGCTGGTTAAAGCCATTTATATTGTGTCTATAGAGTTTGAATTTTCAAAATATTTAAGTTGACAGGATAGGGACTTGAAATGCTATCGAATATGGTATGGTATCGTATGTACTGGAGGGTAATGTTGGTATGGTATCATATGTATTGGAGGTTAATGTCTGTGAATATGGTATGGTATCATATGTATTGGAGGTTAATGTCTGTGATTAATATGGGATGGTATCTATGTATGGGAGGTTAATGTCTGTGAATATGGTATGGTATGGTATATATTGGAGGTTAATGTCTGTGAATATGGTATGGTATGGTATGTATTGGAGGTTAATGTCTGTGATTAATATGGTATGGTATCATATGTATTGGAGGTTAATGTCTGTGAATATGGTATGGTATCGTATGTATTGGAGGTTAATGGCTGTGAATATGGTATGGTATCTATGTATGGGAGGTTAATGTCTGTGAATATGGTATGGTATCGTATGTATTGGAGGTTAATGTCTGTGAATATGGTATGGTATGGTATGTATTGGAGGTTAATGTCTGTGATTAATATGGTATGGTATCATATGTATTGGAGGTTAATGTCTGTGAATATGGTATGGTATGGTATGTATTGGAGGTTAATGTCTGTGAATATGGTATGGTATGGTATGTATTGGAGGTTAATGTCTGTGATTAATATGGTATGGTATCATATGTATTGGAGGTTAATGTCTGTGAATATGGTATGGTATGGTATGTATTGGAGGTTAATGTCTGTGAATATGGTATGGTATGGTATGTATTGGAGGTTAATGTCTGTGATTAATATGGTATGGTATCATATGTATTGGAGGTTAATGTCTGTGAATATGGTATGGTATCGTATGTATTGGAGGTTAATGTCTGTGAATATGGTATGGTATCGTATGTATTGGAGGTTAATGTCTGTGAATATGGTATGGTATCGTATGTATTGGAGGTTAATGTCTGTGATTAAAAAAAAAGTATATGTCAACAGGTTTATTATCATTATTTTAAGCTATGGCATACATGCCAAATCTCCCGCATTCTCCGGGAGTCTCCCGGATTTGCCTTTGATCACCCGATCACACGGAAGCCGCTCAAAACCTCCCGGAAATCAATTATTTGCCTAGTATAGTTGATTGTTTCCAATTTGCAATACGCAGCATGTGTTCAATGAGGTTATAATTGTCGCTTGTCTAATCGGTCAAGGCGGGGTTACGATAATGCAACCAACCAATGAAATCGCATCTAGCATCTCGTGGCACAAGACGAGATTTATTGAAAGATGGCCGTGTAAACAAACCAGGCAGGCTCAACAAATTGGACAAATTACGATAATTAACACGTTGTTATGAAAACATTTGAAGTAGGTACATTATTAAATGAAAATTATATGTGCGATGCCGACAATTAGCGTTAACTACACCAATCACCAGGGGTTGATTGCATCAGCTTGTTTTATTCTAAGTTGAGAAGGATTTTGTCGACAATCGCGACATTCGGTAAATTTAAGCATGTTCTGTCTCAAACTTGTTTCGTCGTACGTACAAGCACCATGTCTAAACGTCTTTTTAATTTGTCCGGAAATACGACGCCGTCGAAAAAGAAGAAATATGAATGCAAGTTCACATTACAAGTTCAATGCTTCTTGGATTACGGAGTTTAAATGTGTCGGAAAAAGTGAAAAGGGGGATAGTTTCGTCTATTGTGTGACATGCAATTCTCATTTGAACATTGCCAGTGGGGGAAAAATGACATCACAAGACATACCAAAATTATTAAAAATTGATAGTTTATGCATATACTGTTATTTGTTTTCATCTACTTCATTATCACTATAATGAAATACAAAATAAAATTATAAAAGTAACAGTTGTCAACATTTATATAAAATATTTGAAAAAATGTGACGGTTTCACGGCTTTTTGCAAATCTCCCTGATTTGGATCAAATCTCACTGATTTGGAAGTCCAATCTCCCTGATGTGATGCCGGAAAATTTGGCATGTATGCTATGGGTAAGTTGAAAAACTGTATATACAGTTACATTAGTGGAGAAATTTGCAATGTGCATATACAGTATACTGTGAGGTGGCTACTTTCTCCTCTTATAGGGCCACTATGGCCCAGTGGATAGTTTGACATTTAAGATTAAGATCACAGGGTTGAGCCTCATTGGCCCCACTAGGTTACTTCATTGTGTCCTTGGGCAAGACACTTCCCAAAGCCTCGCCCATCTGAAAGGATCGAAAACCGGGCAGTCCCATGTATCAGTGTCTGTTCTCCGAGCATGTTAAAGGCACCATAAGAATCATATAGATATTAGGGCAAGGTTCCTGGATTCTTATGAATTATTCCCTCTCTCTGGAGCAGCTCGTTTATGACCTATAATGTGGTGATGGGCCATTAAACAACAATTTTCCATTAATGAGACGATCATTGCTGGTCAAGTGAGATGTCTGACACTGTTAAGGGCTTTTCCATTAAAACCTACCAGGAAGGCACTTTTGAAATTGAACACAAAATTGAGTTTAAAGAGCCAAATTTCGGAAATTGATTTCACCCATAGATGTTTATTAAATTGTCTTTCTGGGGTCCCTGATATGTTTTAATGGAATACTCTAATGAGTAAATGTATATTTGTTTAGAGATAGGATACACTGAAGAGGTTCAAGGATGCAGAGGTAGATGTACTGTTGGCTATGGACCTGGCTGCCCGTGGTCTCGACATACACCGGGTGAAAACTGTGAGTAAACTAGTTCCAGAAATCTGGAATGTTGACTGTCTTGTTTAGACTATTTCTATTAAGAGACCATGTCAATTCCCAACTTTTGTTTTTAATGAAAATGCACATGTACATGTATTAAGATATCACACGTGTCAAAAGAGACCAAATGTGTTCTTCCCTTTAGTGGTCTTTTAATACAGGTGTCGCCTCATCTCTATTATAGACCATCTATTTTAAGAGACAACCATTTCCATTCCCGACTGTCATTTTTAATTAAAATCCACTTGTACTAAGAGACCACCTATGTTAATTAAAATACCAAATTTGGTTTTTCTTTAAGTGGTCCCTTTAATACAGTTGTCACCGTTTGTCCTTTTGTTGTACTAGCTTCAACTGCACAAACCAGGGCCTTACTCCATTTTGCACTTAGTTCGGGTTTAAACAACTTATTGACACAAATAATAAACAAATCATAGTTCAGTACCATACTTTGCTAAAGCTATGTACCTTTTCCCTGTTTGAAAAATGGTCTGAAAAATGCTCTTATTTTTCTACATTATTTCATCATGCGTTTAGGGGCCCCAGTTGGCAGGGCCAAAAAACAAACAAACTGTTGTTCCGTATATAATAGATTGAGCCCCCCCATCCTACCGCCACCACACTACCATCGCCACCAATGGGATTTTTTTCTTAAACGAGATTTTAAAATGAACATGATAAATGGGGATCAAGGATAATGTTTATTCCCGTGATCATCTTCATCTCCGTTATTGTCTGACTACCATTCCCCATATATCACTTTCTGTGACCAAAATTAACAGGCTGTAAGCATATTATTTTTATTAGAAAGTCAAGCATGTCACCTTCTCCCTTTATCAGCCCGTGTACTTTTATTGTTCATGCTTTAACAGCATGTTTCATCAGTTCCTGTTTAGGCGTTCTCGTTAGCTCATTGAATAAAGTCTTGCATTTTAGAGATACAGACCTCTATCATGGGTTCACACTGTCAGTGGCATACATACCTCTATCATGGGTTCACACTCCGGCAGTGGCATACAGACCTCTATCATGGGTTCACACTCTGGCAGTGGCATACATACCTCTATCATGGGTTCACACTCTGGCAGTGGCATACAGACCTCTATCATGGGTTCACACTCTGTCTGGAATACATACCTCTATCATGGGTTCACACTCTGGCAGTGGCATACAGACCTCTATCATGGGTTCACACTCTGGCAGTGGCATACATACCTCTATCATGGGTTCACACTCTGGCAGTGGCATACAGACCTCTATCATGGGTTCACACTCTGTCTGGAATACATACCTCTATCATGGGTTCACACTCTGGCAGTGGCATACATACCTCTATCATGGGTTCACACTCTGGCAGTGGCATACAGACCTCTATCATGGGTTCACACTCTGTCTGGCATACACACCTCTATCATGGGTTCACACTCTGGCAGTGGCATACAGACCTCTATATCATGGGTTCACACTCTGGCAGTGGAATACAGACCTCTGCATCATGGGTTCACACTCTGGCAGTGGCATACAGACCTCTATCATGGGTTCACACTCTTGCAGTGGCATACAGACCTCTATCATGGGTTCACACTCTGGCAGTGGCATACAGACCTCTATCATGGGTTCACACTCTGTCTGGAATACATACCTCTATCATGGGTTCACACTCTTGCAGTGGCATGCAGACCTCTATCATGGGTTCACACTCTGGCAGTGGCATACAGACCTCTATCATGGGTTCACACTCTGTCTGGAATACATACCTCTATCATGGGTTCACACTCTGGCAGTGGCATACAGACCTCTATCATGGGTTCACACTCTGGCAGTGGCATACAGACCTCTATCATGGGTTTACACTCTGGCAGTGGCATACAGACCTCTATCATGGGTTCACACTCTGTCTGGCATACATAGCTCTATCATGGGTTCACACTTTGTCATTGGCATACAGACCTCTATATCATGGGTTCACACTCTGGCAGTGGCATACAGACCTCTGTATAATGGGTTCACACTATGTCAGTGGAATACAGACCTCTGCATCATGGGTTCACACTCTGGCAGTGGCATACAGACCTCTATCATGGGTTCACACTCTTGCAGTGGCATGCAGACCTCTATCATGGGTTCACACTCTGGCAGTGGCATACAGACCTCTATCATGGGTTCACACTCTGGCCACTGTCCCAATATGACTTTACATTTGTGACCAGGATATTAACCCCCACTGTTTTCATTTGTTTCATTTCAGTTTCTATTTGATCTTTTACTGTTTCTATTCTTTCTATTTGTTATTTTACTGAAAGGGGGCTGGTGTGACCCAGTGGATAGCACGGTAGACATTGAACCAGAGGAGCGGGGTTCAAGCCTCACTGGCACCACCAAACTTCATCGCTGTGTCCTTGGGCAAGACACTTTACCTTAGCTTCGTTCCTCAGATTGGGACGTAAACCCGGTGGTCCCTTGTATCGGAGTTAATCCTCCTTGCACATTGAACTGGCTCTCTTATGTAACCGATAATGTTTTGATGAGTCATTAAACAAAATTCAATTCAATTCAGTTCTTTGACTGTTTGCTATGTATTATAGATTATCAACTTGTTTCTATTTGTTCTTTGACTATTTGCTATGTATTATAGATTATCAACTTGTTTCTATTTGTTATTTGACTGTTTGCTACGTATGATAGATTATCAACTTGTTTCTATTTTTTATTTGACTATTTGCTATGTGTGATAGATTATTACTGACTATAATATCTTTTATAGTCAATGGTTATTGGAGGCAACACTCACTGTAGATAATTTTTGAGATTGAGTAAATTTCACGGTGCATTTTTTACATGCACACCGGCTGTCAAGATTTTAACAGAGAGGTATGATGTTTTTTGAGCTTACAGTTAAAAACTTAATTTCCTTGAAATTAGACTCGCAGGATCTATGATTTTGTCATAATCCTGTTGCTCGTGCTTTTAGCTTCGATTAGGTCGTATCTCCGTATTCGTTTCAATTTATTCATACAGATGTTCACGTTGTGGCAGGATGCAAATAACGTTTTCATTTTCCTTTGTTTGACGGCCATTTCCGATTCTCGTCAGACCAACTTCTTCTTTCAATTTTATTAACATAAGCTTTATTTCGTCTCTTCCTTTGTTTATATCCTGTGAGATTCCCTTTCTCATTCATATTTACTTTAAATAAACGTTCTCATAAATCAATTAATTAATATTGCCGAAATGTGGAGTGAGTCATCGTTCCCCACGCTGTTAATTCCCACGCTAAGTGGGTCAATCAGCTGTTTCGATATATATATGCTAAATTAGAACAATGTGGTTGTGTTGCGTCTCGCTAGATTACTTTTTAACTGAATATGTTCAGGACTGTTGCAAGTTTAACGCTTGTTGGCTGTGTTTAAAGAACAAGACGTCTGTAATAGTGAATCTGTATTTAGTGATGATCGTATGCGAACTGATTTCAATCTCTTCCAAAATACTACAGGCAGTGTGCCTTGCCCTCTGGGGGTTATATATCAGTCAATGGAATTATACTGGCTGGCTAAAGGAATCTAAAGTGTATATCATATCTAAATGCTACAGCATTTTTTATGTCTCGGTGCGTTTCGACTGAGGGAGTTTTCGGGTGTTGGGAATAATAATAATAGTGGGGTAATAATAATAATTAAATAAATATAATAATAATAATATATATATAATAATGCTAATAATATTTAAAAAAAAAAAAAAAAAAGTCAATAAAATAAAAATAAACAGACTAGATCTACATGAAGTCTGCACAATCAGTTATTATAATAAGTTGGTATTACTATTTAGGATTTTCTTTTCATTTGTCCTCCATCTGTACTCATTTGTGCTAGGTTTATACATTCTACGCCTCTTTTTTGTTTTCATAATCACACTGGATAATGAGTCGTGGAAAGCGAGCCGAACAGTTCGATGGTTAGTTCTCTGCCGGTAACGTGGTTGATGATCCCACCTGGAAAAGTCAGTGTTTGCCTCCCAGCAGATCCAAAGGGTGTACGTTCAGCTATTCAGTGACGTCACATATCGTTGAGTGACTCGATTGGTTGCAGAAAAGGCCGTACACAAGACGTTCGTCAGATAGAGGAACAGATCACAGCCTCCGGGAAACAGGACTCATTTTTATACGCTTTATAATGCTGTTGTCGTAGATAATGCAAAAATCACACAAAAAAAAATAAAAATAAATAAAAAATTATCATATCTTTTTTCCACCAGGCGTATGCAAATTGCAAGTTCGTTGTAGATATGGTGGCGGTAGATTGTTTGTTACTGCAAACAGTTCACACTAGGAAATTGAAAATGGTATCAATATAAAAACAATATCCGGTTTGTAATGACAGTAGTTAGACTACATTTTCAACTGAAATTTATTCAATTTGCAAAATCAATGAAAATAATAATAATTATTGAGTCATTCGAGAGGCAATTAAAACTGTAAATAACAGTGAGTCACATTAGTAAAATATTATTATTCGACTCAAGGCAGAGCTAAATATAATTGTTGTCATTCTGCGGATGATGTCCATAGCTACTGCACTTATTATTTAATAACTATTATGAAAACCATTTATAGAGGAATAATCTGTTGGAAACCATCTACTCGATGGAGAAATGTCTATTACGCCATAGTGTTCGCCTACTGTTATCATTATCGTTGTTGTGCACTATGTTTTCAGCTCCTGCTGCTATTATTTAACTCCAAGGCTGTTGGTGTAATCGTGTTTTATGATGCTAACCATGTATTTGGAGTGTTTAGGCAATATGTTTTCTTACTGCGGATAAGTATATCTCAACAGTTTGTTGATATCAGCTAATTTTAACTTGCTGCCGTTGACTGTTGTTGCTAATAAAAGTTGTTGTTCTGACAATGGAGGCAATGCATATTCATGACCCAGAGCGGTAGGTTACGTCATACTGTCGGGGCGTGCGTCTATGATAGTGCGGAAGCATTGTCTTGGTTTTGGCATTATTTTTCATTTGAATTAATACTGTTTAACAGTTTAAAATCAATTCATGCCTCCTTTCTTCTAAATTGTCTGTTTATAAAACATCCTATGCTTTTTCGTCTAGCGATCAGCTTTACAATTATTCAGTTTGCGTACCATGATGTCTTCATTACAGATTTTTATATACGAATGCTGTTGCTGCTGATGCTTAATTATGATTGGATCTCTATCACTTCTTTCAAGATTTATTTTGTTTCATTCTCTCGAACATTTTGCCCTATATTTCAGTTTGTGTAACCATAGAGTCCTCCAGTGTTGGTATTTTGTGTCACCATCGAGTTGTCCTTACACCAGTCAAAAGTTATGTCGGTATCGGATGCAATGTGTGGAACAGGTCATAGAGTCCTCCAGTGTTGGTATTGTATGTAAAGTTCCACTTTTTACTTGTTATACAAGAAAAACATTCGCTACATAGCAGCTTTGTGATTTTCAAAACTATGTCGTGTAGAGTTTGGGAATATCTCCCTACATTCGTTTAATACATTCATATTTAATGCATCGACAGTGCTTTATCAGTGGTGTCCATATTCAAAACATGGACAAAAGTTACATACTTATCATAATGCCTCAATTTAAGGGTATTCCATTTTATCATTGGTTTATTGTTGGGCCAATCCTTTTAGATCGATGAGGTTTCATTATCCTGCACCAGGTTGATGTTTTATTTATACTGCACCAGGTATTTTTGCAAGGGGTTCATTGAAGTTCAGTTATCTGTTTCTTTTCGGCCTGTCCCTAGTCAATACACAGCCCTTTAAACCAGTTAGTGCATGGTCACCAACTTATAAAACCCTTCTGTGCTGTGTCGATTCAAAATAACAACTTCTCTGCAGGGTTCCACACTACAGAGTGTGTGTGTGTGTGTTTGTGTAGCTCTGGGGTTTATAGTCAATAGTCATAGTCAAAGTTATATAAACTCCAAAAGGTATATTGCACAATAGAACCTGGGCAGGTTGCAAATTGTATTTTAATAACACATTTCCTCCAAGATTTAGGTTGTCATACAAGAAGGTGATAAATGAGATAAATGTCGTTCCAATAGTCAGCCTCACATGACATCTTTCTGTATTAGTTAAAGTGAGTTTACACAGTTGTGTGGCTAACTTTTTTAATGCGGGCTAGTTTACTTGAAAAGGATACATGTTCTTCGTGTATTGCTGTCGGAGTGTTACATGGTTTAGCCTTTATTGATTGATACACAAGTCTAAGAACCGATCGTAGGTTAAGGGTCAAAATGCAGTTATAGACCTGTTCAGATTAGACATAAACTTGATTATCAAGGTGGCAAAAGTTATTACAATTGGGTAAATGTGCATATTATATACAGACAAATGTATATCAGTTGTTTGCTGACTGAAATGAAATAACAGTGGCACACGAAACAGGAGGAAAGGATACATGCTTCATCAGAAATCATTCAATGTTCAAGGTCTGAAATAGAGTAACATGTACACTTTACACTTATATTATTTTTTATTTCTGCTGCTAATTTATGACAACTTCGAAACGTTTAACAATCAATTTGGGTTTGACGCCACACATTAAAGGTTACAATCTTCCTCAAGCCTTTACATACTGCATATTTTTCTGACATTTATTTATATTGTCAATGTCTGATGCATCAACTCACGTGATCCTTGGGAACTGGTTTAGAGAAATACCCATTAAAGGTTCTAAGAAAGCATGTTAGGCTTCTGACCGAGTTTTTGGAGTCAATTTATATAATGTGGTCGTTATTTGGTCTCCTATACTTTCTAGGCTTTCATGGCGTTAGCCTAACTACCCTTTTGCAAACGAAAGGGCCAGAAAGTGACTAAACAGTTACGCTGTTACGGCGATAATAGTTATTGGGGGCCTTTTTCTGCTACAAGAATACATTCAGGCTGATGATACCTGTCTTGAACCGGATGGTGTTCATTTCTCAAATATGGGGAACAACTTGTTTCTTAACCTGTTTCCGGCTGGATTTGAATTTTTCATTAAAAGTGAGCAGCGATAAGGAAATATATACTTTTTTGGCACCGTTTCTGTTTTGGGCATGGCATTCGGTTATTTTGCTTTTGATACGCACTCTTCGCTGCTGCCAAAAAATTGTTTCCTCCGTTTTTGGCGATGGTTGGGAGCCTGGACACTCAATGATGCGCGTGTCCGCCGAATTTTTCACTAAAAGTAGGCAGTGATAAGGAAAATATATTCCTTTTTGGACCGGTTTTGTTTTGGGCGTGGCATTAGGATACTTTGCTTTTGGTGGTCACTCTTCGCTGCTGCCAAAAAATGTTTCCCCTATTTTTGGCGGTGGATGGGAGCCTGAACACTCTAGGACTTGGAGTGTTTGGGCACCCATCCATATGGCGGGCAGCGAAGGTGTGAAAGGAAGGACATATACGTTTCAGTTTAACTTTATTCAGCTCCTGTATACCCAGAGACTGAATTGTAATCTAAACATAAATTATATACAAATTTGCTGTCCGTACGAATTGCTAAAAAACATTTTAAATTGATTGAATTCGGTGCACTTGTAATTATGCTTGAATATCAACCGTGCTTTCAACACTTGCTTAAATGCTTATCAGAAAAGTTGCTTTCATAATGAACATTTAATTTGGTGCACATGTATTTATGTCCTTAATATTGTAATATTCTATTTGCTTTATTGCTTAATGCTTTCTACTGTAAGGGCTTGCCATAATGGTCTTTTGTGCTTACCGGCAGCCCAATTGTTAAACATTCAATCCATGCCACGCCCAATATTTGCCAAATCTATTAAAGTTTAAAAAATATTTTTATGTGTTGATATTACAGTGCTCTCCAATAATACTGACTATAATATCTTTTATAGTCAATGGTTATTGGAGGTTACTCACTGTAGATAATTTTTGAGATTGAGTAAATTTCACGGTGCATTTTTTACATGCACACCGGCTGTCAAGATTTTAACAGAGAGGTATGATGTTTTTTGAGCTTACAATTAAAAACTTAATTTCCCTCCCTCCCGACCCACAGGATCATTGATTTAAATCGACACTAGTGTCATCACATTGTATAAGTACAAAAAGAGTATGATAATGGGCCTTTGGAAAACGGCCGAGCACGACACATACGAAATATTGCCGTCTCGGTTTGGTTGAGACTGTTCATGAGTGGTAGTGAAATATGCTAGCTACCGCTCACGTCCTCTAGCCACGGATGGAGCAGAACTCAATATTCATAAAATCAACCGCACAAAATTTTAACCATCCCAAAGATGGCATGCTTATGGCGGTGGACATGGAGTTAGCCTTCTTTATGTATTCCCCATGTCGTACGGCGTATGGTCCCAGTATCTAATAAAATGAAATGCCCCGAAGAGCGAAATAAACATTAGGGAATTTAGTTGGGAGCAGCGGTTATGAAGCCTACAAGTTCATTTAGACTTTTCGCTATTTGTCAAGACTTCTATTCAAAAGATACTTTTTTATGTTGCAATTAATATCGTTACAGTGTTTTATGTTGCAAGATCATGTTGCAGTGTTTTATGTTGCAAGATCATGTTGCTTTCTCTGAATTATATATTTCAGTTGATGTCTACATCTGGATCCACTTACCTAGTCAACAATTACTGGCGTGGCATGGACATTACGTGCACTTATATACTTGCTGGAACTTTTGGACTATAACTAGTTGAAGTGTTAAATGTTGTAGTGTTTAATTATCGGCGGGCAGCGAAGGTGTGAAAGGAAGGACATATACGTTTCAGTTTAACTTTATTCAGCTCCTGTATACCCAGAGACTGAATTGTAATCTAAACATAAATTATATACAAATTTGCTGTCCGTACGAATTGCTAAAAAACATTTTAAATTGATTGAATTCGGTGCACTTGTAATTATGCTTGAATATCAACCGTGCTTTCAACACTTGCTTAAATGCTTATCAGAAAAGTTGCTTTCATAATGAACATTTAATTTGGTGCACATGTATTTATGTCCTTAATATTGTAATATTCTATTTGCTTTATTGCTTAATGCTTTCTGCTGTAAGGGCTTGCCATAATGGTCTTTTGTGCTTACCGGCAGCCCAATTGTTAAACATTCAATCCATGCCACGCCCAATATTTGCCAAATCTATTAAAGTTTAAAAAATATTTTTATGTGTTGATATTACAGTGCTCTCCAATAACAACTTGTTTCTATTTGTAATTTGACTGTTTGCTATGTATTATATATTGTCATCTTGTTCCTGTTTGTTATTTGACTGTTTGCTATGTATTATAGATTGTCAACTTGTTTCTGTTTGTTATTTGACTGTTTGCTATGTATGATAGATTATCAACTTGTTTCTATTTGTTATTTGACTGTTTGCTATGTATGATAGATTATCAACTTGTTTCTATTTGTTATTTGACTGTTTGCTATGTATGATAGATTATCAACTTGTTTCTATTTGTTATTTGACTGTTTGCTATGTATGATAGATTATCAACTTGTTTCTATTTATTATTTGACTGTTTGCTATGTATGATAGATTATCAACTTGTTTCTCTTTGTTATTTGACTGTTTGCTATGTATGATAGATTATTAACTTGTTTCTATTTGTTCTTTGACAGTTTGCTATGTATGATAGATTATCAGCTTGTTTCTATTTGTTCTTTGTCTCTTTGCTATGTATTATAGATTATCAACTTGTTTCTATTTGTTCTTTGACTGTTTGCTATGTATGATAGATTATCAGCTTGTTTCTATTTGTTCTTTGTCTCTTTGCTATGTATTATAGATTATCAACTTGTTTCTATTTGTTATTTGACTGTTTGCTATGTATTGTAGATTATCAACTTGTTTCTATTTGTTATTTGATTGTTTGCTATGTATTGTAGATTATCAACGTTACTATGCCCAACACGGTCAAGCACTATATACACAGAGTTGGCAGGACGGCCAGAGCTGATAAAAGTGGAAGGTAAATTAAAAAATATTGTCAACTTATTCATTTTCATGACCACCAAGTTCCACTCTCAAACTGATGGGTGTGTTTGCAATACATTATATATTTTGGGTGTGTTTGCAATACCTTATATATTTTAACAATAATGTGTAGTACTATGTTTTCCCACTGCAGGGGCAGCGGGCATACCCAGGAAATTAGACAAAAGTCTAATTCCTGTTACTAGGAGCTAAATTTATGTTTAACTCCCCAGGGTAGAAGTCAATATCTGTATCTAAAATACCCATGTTGGTACCGGTTTCTGTCTAATTCCCTACCTCAGTGTCATTGTGTTGATCAAATTCCTGCCTAACAGGAATTCATTTCTGTTATCCCAGATAAATACATCAAGATTGCCATGTGTACCTTTAGAATTTATCCATAATTTCTACCATATAATATCTATTTCACCATATGAATTTCGCTGTTTAACATCTTTCAACAATGCATTGATAGATCAGTCACGTTAGTCAGTGAAAAGGAAAGAAAACTGTTGAAGGACATTGTGAAGAAAGCTAAAACTCCGTTGAAAACCAGAATTGTACCACAAGGTAATTTTTTTTTTCTATTTAAAGTGGAATTATATATTTTATTTTCAAAAGAGGTTTTTTGTTAATGGTGGAAAATAGTCAGCTACCTCCACTAACAACTCTTTGAAACTACCAGCTCCTCCATTTGGAACGCTTTGTTTTTATG
Organism: Cyrtodaria siliqua; assembly: GCA_037043455.1. Taxonomy (NCBI): domain Eukaryota; kingdom Metazoa; phylum Mollusca; class Bivalvia; order Adapedonta; family Hiatellidae; genus Cyrtodaria; species Cyrtodaria siliqua. The sequence continues at coordinate 35,327 of JAWPHD010010963.1, read as the reverse complement.
CAGCTGCTCCATTTGGAAAGCTTTGTTTTTATGCCTGTGGTTACATTATTGAGATTTTTATTTGTTGCTATGTTTTATTGTGAAGTTTTTATTTTTAACATGAAAATCTCACAGTACATTAATTTTGTAAACAAGATTTTTGTGTCGCCTGCGTATCATGGCAGACACTTAAGGATCACTTTGTCCGTCGTTTGTTCGTCACACTTTGTCCATTTTCCGTCCGTCGTCCTCCGTCGCGCTTTAACCTGCAACCTTACCTTGGACACTTGAACAATATTTAACCTATGTTCATCAAACTTCACACACATTTTCATCTCAACCCAAGGAATGTTGTTACACATGTCCAATAACTCTGACTTTCATTTTGAAAGAGTTACGCTCCCTTTCATAAAACCTTAACCTGCAACGTAACCAAGCTCGTAACTGGCCATGACTTAAGAAGTATTTGACCTATGTTCATCAAACTGAACACACATCTTTATCTTAACCAAAGGAATGTTGTTACTCATGACCAATAACTCTTGACTCATTTCAGCAGAGTTATGCCACTTTCCATAAAACCCTAACCTGCAACCTAACCAATCTCATTAACAGGCTACAACTTGAAACGTATTTGACCTATGTTCATGAAACTTTGCACACACATTTGTCTTACCCCAAGGAATGTCGTTACACATTTTGGCAGAGTTATGCCCACTTTCATAAAACTTTAACCTGCAACCTAACCTAGCTCATAACTTGATACAGCTCTTCCTTATCAATTATTCATTGCAAATGCAGTATGCCCCTTTTCATATTAAACTTTAGCATTTAAAAAAAAGAAGTGCCATTATTCATGAAGAATTGCACTCCCTGTCTTCAAACTTTATAGTTAGATTGTACTTGCTGAAATAAGCACATGGCAGGCGACACAAGTGTCCAGTGGACATTTGTAGGTAACTGCCAGATCAGGATCACACTCGAGGCTACGCCTCTCGTGCAATCCTGATCTGGCATTTACCTACTCCAGAACAAAATACTATAGTAATAATCCTATTTTATCACATGAAACTGCTTGTATTCCGTATAGTATACCCATTACGTATTTCCTTATATTAACCATGTGTAATACAAGGCGACCGAATCACTTGTCCTATATATCACTCCGCATATTTACAAACAAGCATGGCGGACACTTGGCCGATAAACGCGATTTTGTATATTGACCAGTGAAAAATAAGTATGAAAAATTCAGTTTCCATGAATATTCACAATTCAAAATTTCAAAATTTCAGAATTTCATTATTCAAAATTCAAAATTCAAAATTTCAAAATTAAAAATTAAACAAAATTCAAAAATTAAAAATTCATGTGATAAAAAGGATCTGAGACTCGTCATTTCATACAAAATTTTATTAAACTCGTCCAGGAATTTGTTATTAAGCTCGCCAGAGGCTCGCTTAATAACTAATTCCTGAACTCGTTTAATAAAATTGTGTATGAAATGACAACTCATGTCAGATCCTCTATGTCTGATGTTTTTCATTCAAGTTTTGTAGAATTGTGCGTGTTTGTTATAAAATTGTGCTTTATGGAAACACCAGGAAAATATTTTCTTTCCTTCTTTATTTGACAGTGGTGATCTTTTCAAAATTAGAACTTTTGCTGCTTAAGAGTTGACTTTTGCCAGAACTTAAATGTTCACTTTGGCTGCTAAACCGTTGATTTTTTACTGCTTAACGTGACTTTTGTTGCTAAGAAAACACTTCTGCTGCTTAAAGTAAAAGTTGGCTTTTGCTGGTAAAATATTCACTTTTGCAGCTAATCCACTGGGAGCTTGACTTGGGAAAGTGTCGATTCCTACAAGTGGCTGGAGATATGCAGTACTGGTTCTACCCAGGAATAAGTGGGTGGTCTGCCTCCACCACTAAAACTCAGCCTTCATACATAAAATGTGCTGGAATATGACTATCAACACTAAGCAAACACATTTTGCAGCTAAAATGAACTTTTGCAGCTGAAAGTAAAATGAACTTTTGCAACTAAAACGATGACTTTTGCTGCCAAGGAATTGACTTTTGTTGCTTAAATGATGGAATTTGTTGCCTTTACTTTCTTCTGAATTAATATTTAGGTGTATCAAGTTGCTATTTGCAGAATATCTCAAATCTAACATTTCTTGCAGAGGTGATTAAAAAGTATCGTGATAAGATTGTTGCCCTGGAGAAGGATATTGCTGAGATAGAAATACAAGAGGCGGAGGAGAAAGAATTAAGATCGACAGAAAATCAGATGAATAAAGTCAAACGAATACTGGAGACGAAGAAAAAAGAAATGGGTTCAAATTCTAAATGCACCTGGTTCCAAACTCATAAGGAAAGAATGGCAGAAAAATGTAAGGTTTGATGAGAAAATATGCCTCGTTCAATATTTTACAAAAGATTACTAGTAAAGTTTAAAAAAAAAAGAGATAACAAAACAACAATATTTCATAATGAGAAATACAAATTATTTCAAATTTTGTGCATTTTAAATGTAGAAATACAAGTATATAAAGTCTATCAACTGTCTGCAACAAGGTTATAAGCCATTAACATAGGCTGTAGAGTTTTGCTTCTACTGTGTTCCATGTATAAGAACATCATGAACGTGATCAATTCATTTATTTTCATTGGCACCAAATGTTTTTTGTTTTTTTATTAATAGCAAATGCAGGAAACTAGTTTTGGTATTTCTTATTATATATTTTTTTAACATAAATAAACAACTTGTTTTATAAATGTTTTGAGAATGGCTATTCCATTAAAACATACCCGGAACATGCCGGAAAGACAATTTAATAAACATCTATGGGTGAACCCTATTTTCCGTAATTTGATTCTTTAAACTCAATTTTGCATCTATGGATGGGTGTTCTTCATAAGTGCCCTCCTGGGGTCCCATGTACGTTTTTAATGGAATAGCCCTAAACATTTGAATCTGTAGTATTTCGCACTAATGGCAGAATACTTTCACTTTAGCTGCATTGAGACTTGGTGATCCACTCGTGATGCCGAGCAAAAAGAAGAACAAGAACGATAAGAAAGCGGCTAAGAACAACCCAACAGTAGGTCTAACAATCTGTAAAAGATATTTGTTCCTTTAGTTCAAGACTTATATCCCTTAGCTAGCAGAAGAATAATGTCCCTTAGCTAGCAGAAGAATTATGTCCCTTAGCTAGCAGAAGAATTATGTCCCTTAGCTAGCAGAAGAATTATGTCCCTTAGCTAGCAGAAGAATAATGTCCCTTAGCTAGCAGAAGAATTACGTCCCTTAGCTAGCAGAAGAATAATGTCCCTTAGCTAGCAGAAGAATTATGTCCCTTAGCTAGCAGAAGAATTATGTCCCTTAGCTAGCAGAAGAATAATGTCCCTTAGCTAGCAGAAGAATAATGTCCCTTAGCTAGCAGAAGAATAATGTCCCTTAGCTAGCAGAAGAATAATGTCCCTTAGCTAGCAGAAGAATTACGTCCCTTAGCTAGCAGAAGAATAATGTCCCTTAGCTAGCAGAAGAATAATGTCCCTTAGCTAGCAGAAGAATAATGTCCCTTAGCTAGCAGAAGAATAATGTCCCTTAGCTAGCAGAAGAATAATGTCCCTTAGCTAGCAGAAGAATTATGTCCCTTAGCTAGCAGAAGAATAATGTCCCTTAGCTAGCAGAAGAATTATGTCCCTTAGCTAGCAGAAGAATTACGTCCCTTAGCTAGCAGAAGAATTACGTCCCTTAGCTAGCAGAAGAATAATGTCCCTTAGCTAGCAGAAGAATTATGTCCCTTAGCTAGCAGAAGAATTATGTCCCTTAGCTAGCAGAAGAATAATGTCCCTTAGCTAGCAGAAGAATAATGTCCCTTAGCTAGCAGAAGAATTATGTCCCTTAGCTAGCAGAAGAATTATGTCCCTTAGCTAGCAGAAGAATAATGTCCCTTAGCTAGCAGAAGAATAATGTCCCTTAGCTAGCAGAAGAATTATGTCCCTTAGCTAGCAGAAGAATTATGTCCCTTAGCTAGCAGAAGAATTATGTCCCTTAGCTAGCAGAAGAATTATGTCCCTTAGCTAGCAGAAGAATTACGTCCCTTAGCTAGCAGAAGAATTATGTCCCTTAGCTAGCAGAAGAATAATGTCCCTTAGCTAGCAGAAGAATAATGTCCCTTAGCTAGCAGAAGAATTACGTCCCTTAGCTAGCAGAAGAATAATGTCCCTTAGCTAGCAGAAGAATAATGTCCCTTAGCTAGCAGAAGAATTACGTCCCTTAGCTAGCAGAAGAATTATGTCCCTTAGCTAGCAGAAGAATAATGTCCCTTAGCTAGCAGAAGAATAATGTCCCTTAGCTAGCAGAAGAATTATGTCCCTTAGCTAGCAGAAGAATTATGTCCCTTAGCTAGCAGAAGAATTACGTCCCTTAGCTAGCAGAAGAATAATGTCCCTTAGCTAGCAGAAGAATTATGTCCCTTAGCTAGCAGAAGAATTATGTCCCTTAGCTAGCAGAAGAATTATGTCCCTTAGCTATCAGAAGAATTATGTCCCTTAGCTAGCAGAAGAATTACGTCCCTTAGCTAGCAGAAGAATAATGTCCCTTAGCTAGCAGAAGAATAATGTCCCTTAGCTAGCAGAAGAATTACGTCCCTTAGCTAGCAGAAGAATTATGTCCCTTAGCTAGCAGAAGAATAATGTCCCTTAGCTAGCAGAAGAATAATGTCCCTTAGCTAGCAGAAGAATTATGTCCCTTAGCTAGCAGAAGAATTATGTCCCTTAGCTAGCAGAAGAATTACGTCCCTTAGCTAGCAGAAGAATAATGTCCCTTAGCTAGCAGAAGAATTATGTCCCTTAGCTAGCAGAAGAATTATGTCCCTTAGCTAGCAGAAGAATTATGTCCCTTAGCTATCAGAAGAATTATGTCCCTTAGCTAGCAGAAGAATTACGTCCCTTAGCTAGCAGAAGAATAATGTCCCTTAGCTAGCAGAAGAATTATGTCCCTTAGCTAGCAGAAGAATAATGTCCCTTAGCTAGCAGAAGAATTATGTCCCTTAGCTAGCAGAAGAATAATGTCCCTTAGCTAGCAGAAGAATTACGTCCCTTAGCTAGCTGGAGATTGGGTTCTCAGAAAATCACTCAGAAATTCCACCATAATTGTATCATGTACATTACCATTGTGGTTATTAAAGTAGCTATCAATTCATTTTACGCATATTCAATCACGGATGTTTTAAGAACACGTTAATAAACCTATACTTTTAATTGGCACAAATACATGATTATATGACCTGAACACTCTGATAGAATTTTGATAAACGGTTATGTAGGGTAATTTTCTCATTTGTCTGGTTAGTTTCTATAAGGTGTTGAATAAGACTATATTTAGGCATTGAATAACACTAAATTAAGGTGCTGAGTAACACTAAATTAAGGTGCTGAGTAACACACTAAATTAAGGTGCTGAGTAACACTAAATTAAGGTGCTGAGTAACACTAAGTTAAGGTGCTGAGTAACACTAAATTTGGGTTTTGAAAAACATTTAATTGAGGTTTTGAATAAAACAGTTTTGAATAACACCAAATTAAATAACACTACATTTTTATATGTTGAATAGCACTAACATTAAAATGTTAAATAAAACTAAATTTTTATATGTTGAATAGCACTAACATTAAAATGTTAAATAACACCAAATTAAGTGGTGTATAACGCAAAATGTATGTGTTAAATAACTCAGTGATAAATATTAAACACAGTTAACTGCTGCATGTTGATGAACCTGTTTGTTTTACAGTTTGTTTGCCTTACATGTTGTTTGTTTTACATGTTGTACCAAATGACGTGTGAATGTACCAAACTTGTTTAGAAACAGTATTTTTAATTCGCTAGAAGCTTGTTTTGAAATGAGTTTATATCATGAATTGAATATAGGAACTATTGTTTGGTGCGCTTGTTTCAGCCAAAGTTTGTTTTGACTTATAAGACAAAATTTAACTAGTTCCTATTATAAAATAAGATGTATATCCATTTTAGTGGTAAATAAAAAAATACCTTGCTTTTCAAAATCAGTTGCAATGCAAAATTGTGCTGCACATTTTCTTTTGTTATCCAAAAATGCTTTTAATGTGTTTGATAAATGTAAATTTAGACACTGAAAGTTGTATAGCAAACTATTAAGGGCTGTCTGAAGTTATTTGAGATGTCCTAATTTGTTGCTGTCCCAGCAACAACAAGGAATTTACATGGAAAAAGACCCACCAAAAAAGTATTTTGGCTGTAAAATATTTATTTCTCGGCCGATTTTCAAAAAGTATGTACCTGTTACCTATTAGAATTGCTCATGTTAATGCTGAAAAACCTTAAGCTGAAACAAGCGCCCCGAACAATAAGATTCTACATGCACGTATATGTTTAACATTCAATACACGGTAGTTATTAGTGTATAATAATATCCTATGTGTTTCTGATTATAAATTGAATAAGCGATAGGAATTAGTTTAAAAGAAGACATTTGTTTAGCGATAATGTTTTCTGTTTTATACAGCCAGAAGATAGAGCCAACTTCGAGATTCTAAAGTCACAGCTGTTCTCAGCAAAGGCCGTGAAGAAGTCTTTCAAACAGAAACGTATACGAGCCTTTGACGATGATGACGACACTCGTAAAGGTAGATATTACCATTTCCATTGATTAAGATAATAGGTGTCTCGGTCTGTGGGGAATGCACTTGCGTCATAACCGGAAGTTTGCAGGTTGATCCCACTGCATCGTCGATCTGAAAGGGAATTAAACCTGGACAATCCTCTGTATCGGAGACTATATTCACTAGGCATTTAAAGAAACAGAGGGGAATAGAGAGTGAGTGCATTCATGGTTCTCCCATCGGTTCCCGAAAGCACCTTCGCTAGCCATAGGCAGCCTTCGATAACCATCGGGTGCTATCATTACTTATCGGTTTGCCGATAGGTAAGATGTTGGTAACCAATCTTACCGTGACTCTACACCTAAGAAAGCATCAGTGGCCTCGTTATGGCATAAGTTCAAAATAGCGACATTATAATCGAAATGCTTATTGCTGAGAATTTAATCCCAATAAAAAGTGAATAACAAGACAATGCCTACAAACTCAAATGTCCGGTTTTGAAGTATAAAAACGGCAGATATCCCCTGCCTTGCCACTTTGCTAATATATCGGTAGTCAATGGTAACCTTGCACTGCCGTTGGTACCATGTTCTACCCAGATTTATTGGTTACCAGTTGTAATATCAGTACCCAATGATAACCGTATACCGGTGCCGGTGGTAACCCATAGTGGTTGCCAATGGGAGAACCCTGAACACACCCCGGGTGATCTTGAATTCCTCTGTGTATCCTCTGCCTTCCTCCGTGAGCGGATGTAAATAACTTATAGTTTTGATGAACCACTGAACAAGAAGCACTTCCGTGGTCTAGGGGTTTAACAGAACATTGCGTTGTAAACCTCGCCTCTCACCACTGTGGGTTCGAATCCCACTGGGAGCTCAACTTTCAGGGGAGAACGTGTCAATTCTTACGGATGGAGGGAGATATACAGTACTGGTTCTATCCAGGAAAAATGGGGCTGTCTGCCTCTACCACAAAAAAAAATCGACCATCATATATGGCCTAAAATGTGCTAAAAATGACCAAAAACACAATTTAAACAAACAAACAAAAAAAACATTGAACAACAATTCACTTATGCCACATTTTTGTCTCATCACGTCCCTTAACACATTTTTGTCCTGTGCATATACATGTAACTGATGACTGTAGATCCCTTTACATCACCCATTTTTGATTGCTTAATTTATTACAGAGTTATGGCCCTTTGTTTGACTTGGAATTTTCCACGCAAGGGTATTCTTCGCCCTCAGTGATAGTTCTAAGTTACATAAAAAAAGATTAAGTCATCTTCATTGTTTCATACTAAAAGCGTGTATAATGCAGGACATATGCATTAAGTAATTGAGGACGGCAGTTGTAAACACAAGAGTATACAAGAACTTGAATCTATACTCTCATTTGCTTTAGTTTTTTAGCCAACACTTTGCCAAATGAACCATGTAATCTGGACAGACTACGCAAACAGTGGCCTCGGTAGCTCTGTGGATACGGCATTGTGCTTTAGAGCTGCAGACATCTGCACCGTGTGGGTTTTCTCCCTGTTGGATGCATGTCTGGTACACAATATAACCTAATATGATGTGTTAACGGGGCATAAAACATCCGTTCATTTCATTTCCACTAGTGCATATTGAAGTTCTTTCATAGCTGTAGCTTGCAGCAAGGTTTCCATTTAGTGCATTTTGTATTTACTTGCACAGCTGGCCCAGCTAAGAAACAAAAGATGAAAAAGAAGTCGGCATTTGACCAGGAGCTGACAAACACAGGCAGATCTGCTGTGAAGAAATTCAGAGCTGGGTAAGATTATTTATACTTTCGAACCAGTCAGGCTGTGAAGAAATTCAGATTTAGGTAAGATATTTATTCTTCCTAACCAGTCTGCTGTGATGAAATTCAGAGCTACGTAAGATATTTATTCTCCCAACCAGTCTGCTGTGATGAAATTCAGAGCTACGTAAGATAGTTATTCTTCCTAACCAGTCTGCTGTGTCTGAAGAAATTCAGAACAAGTTTGGATATTTATACTCCCAAACCAGCCTGCTGTCAAGAAATTCAGAGCTGAGAGATATTTATACTCCCGAATCATATCTATTACTTCTACATTACGGTTGCAGTGTACTTTTGTTTCATATACGTTGCAGCCTCAGAACTAAGCTTCATAGTAGTAAAATGTGTTTATCATACATGACAGGTGAAAAGGTCTTTTCATACTGAAACCAGTTTTAAGTGTTTTTAGCTCTACTGGCCGAAGGCTTATGCGATGGCGAGTTGTCCATCGTCAGTCCGCCTGTCGTCCGTTTGTTAACTTTTGTCTTGTTTACATGATAAAGACTTCGTTTTTAATCGGATCTTTACGAAACTTTGCCAATGTCTTTATATCAATTTAAACTCGGATGAGTTTAAAAACCAGCCAGATCGGATTAGTATATGGCCCTTGTTTTGCTGAAAAAAACATATTAAGCCTTGTTTACACTCTAGCACCTTCATTTTGTATTTGATCTTTACGAAACTTTGCCAGTGTATTTATATCAATGGCCAGATTTCAGCAAAACTTTTAGGGATGATCAGTACCAGGCCTAGTTGCGCATATCATCGCCGTATTACAGTTGAATGATTTTTGACAGAGTTATGGCCCCTTAACACAAACTTTGTCCGGACTAGTTTTCCTGAACCCCTGGCTCAATTTCAGTGAAACTTGGCAGGAATGATCAGTACGAAGCCTAGTTGCGCATATCAATGTCGTGTTCCCCACCACAGACTCCATATAGCCAGTAGAGCAATACAGGCCCTCTTAGGCCTCTTGTTCAAACTTGTTTTCCTATTTTAGATTAATGCATGTGTTTAATTTCAGGTCTTCATACAAAGAAAGAAAAGAACTTGGCTGGACAGGAAAGAAAAATAATAATGCAAATAAAATGAGAAGGTATGAAAAAGATGTACTGTCTTTTAAAATTGTTCAAATACATTGCTTTTCACTAAATCTCAAGACCAATTTTTCATTTGGTAAAAATTGATTGAAGCATCTGCTGAGCTTTTGATGTTTGCAAATAAACAAAGATTTTTTTTAGAATTTTTTTTGATACGCCAATTTTTAAAAAACTGGTCGTATTATGTTTCCAAGCCTTGTTGGCGGGCGGGTGGATGATTGATTTCCGATCATTTAAAAGAGAATGTCTGGATGGATTGACTTCATATTTGGGGACAATGTTTATGGCCACAATATAGCGGGAAAATTCGATAACCAATCAGATGACTCATATAATGCAGGAGTTATGGCCCTTTACTTTTGAAAATTGACTATTTTTGCAGTGTCCACTCAGTAACTTGAACATTTATAATTCAATCGTGATGAAACTTGGGGACAATGTTTGTGTCAACAATATCTGGGAAAGTTACATACCAGCTAGATCACACCTATAATTCCAGTGTTATGGCCCTTTGATTGTTGAAAATTGATGATTTTTACGTTTATTCATTCAATAACTTAACATTTATAATCAAATCTTGATGAAACTTAGGGACAATGTTTATGGGCATAATATCTCGGCCAAGTTGGATAACCAGACAAATCTCATATAGAATGACGGAGTTAAGACCCTTTGATTTATGAAAATTAACATAACTTTTACATTTTATAATCCAATCTCAATATATTATTTATTCTCCAATAATATATATGCATGCTGCAGCTTGCTGCCAACAAATGTCTTTGAGACATTTAGTTCAACTGAAAGAGCATAAAATATCTTGCCAAGTTTGTTTGAAATTTGTCAGGGTCTTTATATCAATGAAGGCTCGGGACGTTCTGCAACTTCAAAAACCACCAATATCCGATATAAAACAATAGAAATATGGCTATTGTTTTAATGCTGTTATTACTCTAGACCTTTATGTTGCAATTAACCCATAACCCCCTACATATATATAATGGACTGTTCTGTCTTTGAATTAAGACCATTCCATTTATGTGACAAAGGGGTGTTTTTGGGGGGAATGCCTGATTGGCCTGAGTTACTCGCAGGCTGATCTGGGTTTACAATGGACGCAAAGGCTATTATAGTCGTGCTTAGCGGGTTAAGGGTTAATCGTTACCAAACTTTGTCAGGGTCTGTCTATCAATGAAAGCTTAGACAAGTTCAAAACCACCAATTTGGATATTATATTAAACAACAGAGTTACGGCCCTTGTTTTAATGAAGATGCCATATGCTGCCTTGTAAACACTCTTGCACCTCCATTTTGCATTTAATCTACCAAACTTTGTCAGGGTCTTTTTATATCAATGAAAGCCTGGACAATTTCGAAAACCAACAATACCAGAGTCATTGCCCTTGTTTCAATGAAAAATGATATATTCTGCTTTGTTAACACTGTGCTCCTTTGTTTTTATCAAATCTTTAAATTAAGTTCTCAGGCCCTCTTGTATCTCTTGTTTTACATTCTATTCTGTAAAAGTAAATCCATAACAACAAAATGGCTTTATACCCATGTACATGTATATTTTAATTCTTCTTTTCCAGAAAAAGATGACCAGTGGACCATTGAAGTATTGTTGTTGCCTAACTGTTCATGCCATTCTAATAAAATAAATTCTATGATAATGCTATCGTGATGATTTGTTTAATAATTTATGTATACCAGTATGATGGTTCCATACAGGTTGTACTGGTTTAATAACAATGCATTAAGTGAGTGGTTTCAACAATGCATTAAGTGAGTGGGTAGCTCAGTGGATAAGCACTTGAGTTTAGAGCAGCACATCTCTGGACCATGTGGGATCACTTCCTGGTGGAGAAATGTCACATGAGCAACATCATCATTCATCTCAACTACTTCCGAAATGACCCTGTGTCAATGGGATGATAAACACATTCTTTTTTTCTTCCATTTATAGGATATGTTAACAATATTTTAAAATTAAAACAATGTACAAAAGCTATTGAGAAGGATTATTCGGGCTTTCCCTAACCCTCTCTTTTCTGGAATATATTTCAACTTTCCTGCTACATGCTGAGGATATACCGATGCTTCCTGCCAAGTTTCCTCGAAATCCAACAAGCCGTTTAGGAGTAGCACTGACAAGAAATTTAAAGTAAAAATGAAAAACGGCCATAACTCCATCAAGAATCGGCGAACTGGAACAAAAGCGTGATATGCACAACTAGATATCTTACCGCTGCTTCCTGCCAAGTTTCCTTGAAATCCAACAAGACGTTTAGGAGGAGTAGCGCCGACAAGAAATTTAAAGTAAAAATCTCCTCCTAAACGGCTTATTTTTTTTAGAAGAAAGTTGTTTAAATAGTAATTAATGCTAACATAAACTAATGTGTTTACGTGCCCGAGATGGTAAAGACTTTTTCATCTGTCACTGCTGCGGGAGCTCAACTTGTAAGTGAGAAAGACTCGATTCTTACAGATGCGGGGGGTATACAATACTGGTTCTACCCAGGAAATAGTAGGTGGTATGCCTTCTCCTTAAATAAAAAATTGACCTTCATATAAAGCCTAAAACGTTCTGAAAATGACATAAAACACCATTCAACCAAATCAGAAACGAGTCATTTTCAGCACATTTTAGGCTTTATAACATTTTCGATTTTTATCGGGGCGGGGTCGTGAGAATCTAACTTAAAATCACTTGTCTCTTCCGCTGTAGTTTCGATCCCGGATTGCTATCCAGATGGCTTGCGGAACGTCGGTGTTTCTACCCAGGTGCCCACCCGTGCACAAAAATTGCCCGGATGGGCACCTTGGTTTTCCTCCACCAATGGAAGCTGGAAAGTCGCCGTATAACCTTAGCTGTTGGTTTGACTATAAAATCCAATTCAGTTCGATTTTTATGGTGGAGGCAGACCACCTACCTTTTCCTGGGTAAAACCAGTACTGTACACCTCCCACCATCCACAAGAATCAAGTCGAGCTCACAGTGGGATTTGAACTCAAGTGAAATTTACAAATGTCTCTTTTTTTTTTCGGAGGTAAATAATGAGAGAAAAAAAAGAGTGATAACAGTATTTTCCTATTTCTGAGACCAAAGTCCCTACCTGCCCATCAGGAGTTGGCCAATCTCCAACAAAATAGGGCCTTCATTTGGACAGATATCAATGTAACTTTGCAGGGATGTATCAAGCCTAGTTGTGCATATCGTCAACGTGTTCCGGTTGAGTGATTTTGGCAGAGTTATGGCCCTTTAAAGATTTTAGTACAGAACCTTTATTCGAATTAGTTCTCCTGAACCCCTGGCCGAATTTTAACGAAACTTTGCAGGGATGATCAATACCAAGCCAAGTTGTGCATATCATCACCGTGTTCTGACTGAAAGATTTTTGGCGGAGTTATGGCCCTTTATAGGTTTTAATGCACAAACTTTGATCTAGTTCTCCTGAACCCCTGGCCGAAGTATAAAAGTCAAACAGGAAATGCAGCTTTCACAGAACCCCAAAATCGTAAAACGACAAACATGAATGGCAATGTAAAGGCATATGACGTCACAAACACAAAAAAAGGGTTGTCAATAGGGCTACCGCCTTGGTACGGTCAGTGGCAAAAAAGGCCGCTGGGGGGTTTAAACCAGGTTCTAGGGTGCACCAAACCTCACACTTATCCTACTGTCATCCCAATAAAGAAAGGTACTCAATGACTTGGCAGAAGCCAGAGCAACAAGAGAATAAACCATTGAGGGCACGACAAGTCAAGATTGCAGACAAATCAAACGTCACCGTCCTTTTTGGCTTAAGTAGGCGTCATCGTAGGGTCCACAACCTGTCCGGTCATCGCACATTTAAAGAGGAAAGCATAGTGGCGAACTGTAAATGGGTCCACCACCAAGCATGCAGTGTGTTGCAAAATGATAGGGTCATAATGTCTTTTAATAAACCTTTTAACACGTTTAACAAAGATAATATGAAAGTGATCATGACCAAGCATCTTACGAAGTAATATTAAAACAAGGGGTGCACAGTTCGTACCCATAGGGATACCAACAATTTGTCTATAAACGGTAGTTCCATACCTGACGAAAATATTATCTAATAGAAAAATAAGTGATTCACAAACTTCATGGCAAGTCCACATAGTGTAATTGTCCAAACTGCTGTTAGTAAAACACGGCTTTAATATTGTTACAGGCCAAAAATGTAGTATTTTCCCTAGCAATTTTTTTTTGAATGAGAGCAATAAGCTTGTCTTTGATAAGGTTGTGTGGTAAAGCTGTATATAATGTAGAAATATCATAATTACTTATAGATTAACGTCACCTGAAATATTAATAGACCAAAATAAATTAATCCCGATGTTTTCATAAGCTTTAGCACACTATTGTTTAACGTGATCTTTACCCCCAGTAAGAGATGTTAAAAGTTTGGAGATATTTTAGCCGTGTTCCAGTTGAATGATTTTTTTGCGGAGTTATGGCCCTTTAAAGGTTTTAATACAGAAACTTTGTCCAGATTCGTCTCTTCTGAACTCCTGTCCGGATTTCAATGAAATCTTTTAGGGATGATCAGTACCAGGCCTAGTTGTGCATTTAATCGCCGTGTTATGGTTGCATGATTTTTGGCAGAGTTATGACCCTTTAAAGGTTTTAGTACACAAACTTTGTCCGGACTAGTTCTCCTGAACCCCCGGCCAGATTTCATCGAACCTTTGCAGGGATGATCAGTACCAAGCCTAGTTGCATATTTCATCGCCATGTTCCGGTTGAATGATTTTTGGCAGAGTTATGGCCCTTTAACGGTTTTAATACACTGATTTGTTCAGACCAGTACTCCTAAACCTATGGCCGGATTTCAAAGAAACTTGCCAGGGATGATCAATACAAAGCCTGGTTGCACATGTTTTCACCGTGTTCCTGTTGAATGATTTTTGACAGAGTTATGTTCCATTATACACATTCTTTATCTAGTTTTTCATGAACTTCTGACTGGATTTCATCGAAATTTGGCAGCAATGATCGGTACCAAGCATAGTTGCGCATATTGTTGTTGTGTTCCGGTTGAATGATTTATATTTGAGTTGTGGCTGTTTGAAGGTTTAAATACACAAACTTTGTCCGGACTATTTCTCCCCAACCAGATAGCATACAGGGGGCACTCCACAGTTTAATGTACACTTCTCAATCATAAAACCCATGACAAGCCCTTAGCCTGAATCCTTGAGCAAAAATAAATCACATCATTGTGTCATACATTTCTTAGAAGACAATAAAATTACCCATGTTTCCATACCAAATAAAAGTATCAAAAAGCATTTTCTGTACAACTTTAGTCCCATTTCTTTAAGATTACCCCACCCCTCAAAACATGCTAAAAAAGCAATTTTAGCAATATTTCAAATGTCAATAAATAAAAAGAATTTTCCTACGCATAACATAGTCATGTCATAATGCTCTTGCATATCAGAAAATGCTAAATTTTACATACCTACTCCGGTGTTTAAAAAGTTATTCCTTGCTGATCACCCCGTGAGTCAAAATCAGCCATTTTACCTACTTTTTGGAAGTTTTTGATAGGTTCACATGTTTCTATTAATAGCCTCCAAAAAACACAAAGAATGCATATTCCAATACACCAAAATAAACTTAGAAGTACTCAAAACTGAAAAAACATCAAACATGTGCTTCATAATTATTATAAATACTATCCATGGACCTAAAAGATGCTTAGTTGATTTCTTTCTGATTTACACCATGGACATTCATGCGAAACTGAGGAGTGCCCCATTAAGGGAAAGTTGTGCATTAAAAAAAATTGAAACGCCCCTCTTTTCATTTCGCGAATTTATTCCGGACGTCTTGACATACGAATTATTGCGATTGTCCAAAAATTGGCTTAAGTACAGCACCTTTTTAAGATAACACTGAAATATCCTGTTTAACAGGTTTTTTCAAACTTTTTTCTTTTGGTCTGTTTTTTTTCTATAGCATGAAAAAGGTTTGAAATGTGCAATCAGAAGTCATTTCCACTCTAAAAAGTTGCCTCCTATAACCCGATTTATATTAAGTCGCTATATTATGCGATTTTTAGCTCTACTGGCCAAGGGAGGTGTGTTGTCCGTCTTCTGTCGTCCGTCCGTCCATTAACTTTTCTTCAAACGACTTCTCAGAAACCGCTTGGCTAATTTTGACCAAACTTCACATGGATGATCCTTAGATGAATGCTTTTTAGATTTTTTAAAATTAGGTCACACTACATCCAAGATGGCTGCCATTACCATATATGGTGGAAACCTTAAAAAAATCTTCTTCTCCAGAACCGCTGGACAGATTTCAACAGTTTTTCTTTTAAAATGATCGCCGCCGCCTAGACTATCAAGTTTATTCAAATAAAATCCCTGGGGTCAAAAATGGCCGTGCCCCGGGGGTCCAAAGTTTGTATATTGAGGTTTTGCATGTTTTTCATATAGACATATAGGAAAAAACTTTAAAAAATCTTCTTCTCTGAAACCACAAGGCACAGAGCTCTCTTGTATTACATGTAGCATCTGCTTATGGTCGTCTACTAAGTTTGTTCAAATGGTGACCCTGGGGTCAAATTTGTCCCCGCCCGGGGGTCACAGTTTTACATAGACTTATATAGGATTTTTTTTTTAAAATCTTCTTCTCGGAAACTACAACAGCCAGAGGTTTGATATTTTGCATTTACTATAAGCTTATGGTTCTTTACCAAGTTTGTTCAAATGGTGACCCTCAGGTCACATTTGGCCCCGCCCCAAGGGTCACATGTTTTACATAGACATGTGTAGGGAAAAACTTAAAACATCTTCTCTGAAACTGCAAGAGCCAGAGGCTTGTGGTCCCCTACCAAGTTTGTTCAAGTGGTGACCCAGGGGTCACATTTGGCCCCACCCCGGGGGTCACAGTTTTACATAGGCTTGTATAGGGAAAAACTGAAAAAAGTCTTCTTCTCTGGAACCACATGGCACAGAGCTCTCATGTATTACATGTAGCATCAGCTTATGGTCCTCTTCTAAGTTTGTTCAAATGGTGACCCTGGGGTCAAATTTGTCCCCGCCCCGAGGGTCACAGTTTTACAAAGACTTATATAGGATTTTTTTTTTTAAAAATCTTCTTCTCGGAAACTACAAGAGCCAGAGGTTTGATATTTTACATTTATTATAAGCTTATGGTTCTTTACCAAGTTTGTTCAAATGGTGACCCTGGGGTCACATTTGGCCCCGCCCCAAGGGTCACATGTTTTACATAGACATGTATAGGGGAAAACTTAAAAAATCTTCTTCTCTGAAACTGCAAGAGCCAGAGGTTTGATATTTTACATTTATTATAAGCTTATGGTTCTTTACCAAGTTTGTTCAAATGGTGACCCTGGGGTCACATTTGGCCCCGCCCCAAGGTTCACATGTTTTACATAGACATGTATAGGGGAAAACTTAAAAAATCTTCTTCTCTGAAACTGCAAGAGCCAGAGGTTTAATATTTTGCTGTTGCTATAAGCTTATGGTCCTTTACCAATTTTGTTCAAATGGTGACCCTGGGGTCACATCTGGCCCCACCCGGGGGGTCACAGTTTTACATAAATGCTTGTATAGGGAAAGACTGAAAAGAAATCTTCTTCTCTGGAACTGCAAGAGCCAGAGGTTTAATATTTTGCATTTGCTATAAGCTTATGGTCCTTTACCAAGTTTGTTCAAATGGTGACCCTCGGGTCACATTTGACCCCGCCCCAAGGGTCACATGTTTTACATAGACATGTATAGGGAAAAACTTAAAAAATGTTCTTCTCTGAAACTGCAAGAGCCAGAGGTTTAATATTTTGCATTTGCTATAAGCTTATGGTTTCTACCAATGGTGACCCATTGGTCACATTTGGCCCCACCCTGGGGGTCACAGTTTTACTTAGGCTTGTATAGGCAAAAACTGAAAAAAATATTATTCTCTGGAACCACATGGCACAGAGCTCTCATGTATTACATGTAGCATCAGCTTATGGTCCTCTACCAAGTTTGATCAAATGGTGACCCTGGTGTCAAATTTGGACGCGCCCCGGGGGTAACAGTTTTTTTTATTTGATTTATTTATTTATTTATTTTTTTCAAATTTCAATTTATTTTTTTGATTGATTTGATTTTTTTAATTTTTTTTAAATTGTTTTTCATTATCTTTTTAATTACTTGACACTTACTTTAAAATTTCTTGTCGGCGCTACTCATCCTAAATGCCTTGTTGAATTTCGACGAAACTTGTCAGGTAGTTGTGCATATCACGCTTTTGTTTCAGTTCGCTGATTTTTGACGGAGTTATGGCCCTTTGAGGTCAGGTCGGAGTTAAAAAATCAAGTATTTGTACATTTGAAAAAGAAAATCATTAGGAGATGTGTTTTGGGCGGTTGAGGTAGAGAAGATTGTTTATGCTACTAGTATTGTTCCTAGAACATTTTCTCAATACATCGTAGTCGACCCTGGACAAACGGATTCCATAAATGAAAAGAGTGATGAGCCATCGGCTCAGGTGAGCTGATATACCAAAACAAATAATAAAAGGATATAATGTACTACTGATTGCGTCGAATTGAAATGATATGACCATATGATATATAACATATATAACAATAATTGTAAGAATAATATCGTAGTCACGTCACCAATAATCAAAATATTTCAGCGCCTCATTAAATCCGCATTGAGTATTACTAATTATAAGTATTTAGATAAGAGTTCAAAACATGATGTTGATAGCCCTCCTATAAGCATTTGGTTTTGTTAAGACCCCATTTTTGTCAATTTGATTAAAAGAGAATCATTCAATAAAAATTCGTTTATTTGACTATTGAAATGCGTAAAACAAATAACAGAAAATCGGCCAAAACAATATTTGTTTCCAAACATATGTCACTTTTAGAATAATAATTTGGAGTTATTTTCGTTTATAACTAGCCTCTTTTCATGCAGTGTACACAATTTACAATAAACATCCGTGTCATTTTCGATGGTGTTTAATACAAGATGAAAATTTTCAGCCATACTTGTTAACTGTGACCTTAAATACTTATAGATAAAGTCGTTTTAAAAGGCTCAGTCGGTGGCATGATATTCAAGATGATTGATACAAGCATGGAATCATATATATGAAATATGTTTATATGAAACAGGTTTCTAAAACCAGTGGATATTATAATTATTCTGAAATATCGTATATTCACGTAAAAACACTTTTACTGTAAATTTAATGATATTCATAGTCTGACCATACATTTAGATAATAGTCAGTTATTGTAAAATGTGGTTAACTAAATCATTTGAATAATATTGAATACAAATTTAGGTAATTTGGTTTAACATAAATAGGGACGACATGTATAGAATCTTACCAAGTTTATAATATGAGTTCTCTGTCTACCTCTTGTAGTATTGTTGATTTTATTTGACCTGTCAGGAATCGTTGACCCGCACAGTGATAATTTATACCGTGCGGGGATGCATACGTATGACAGGTACCAATTGAATGATGTTTGATTGAATTTATCTTTTACGATGCATTACTCATTTAGCAACAATTGATTTGTTCGTGCAGTAACAAATACATGCTCATGAAAAATGTTTGACGATTTCTCTTATAAATTACATGCTACTTTTAACGGCTTCTTCGTACCGTGTTATATTCATACTTATTACTATTACGAAAAAATTGTAACATATTCCAGCCTTTTTAGTATTTTTTAGATTCTAAGGCTAAATGATTAATTGGGTAAGTGAGCCTACCCTTTTTATTGTGCCTATTAAGTTTCAATCCATATTATGGAAAAAGAAACAATGACCAATAAATTTACAAATACATACATTTATATTAATGTAAGAAGTACCTTATTAAATTTAGGGTAATACTTTGTTTTACACAAGTTTTCAATTCAAAGTATCTATAAACGGAATTGTGAATATCTCATTTAAAAATGAGCGGATGTACTTAATAAAAGCTTATTTTAGCTACCGATTTAAATAACGACGGCAAATTTATATCAAATAGATGGTAACAAGTTTTTTTTTTATAGAAAACAAATATCAATTTATATTGATAAAAACAAGTAATTAAAAGCTTTTGAGATATAAAGCAAAAATGCACCTACTTTCTAAGTAAATATGTACATGTTACATGGTAAACAGTATTATAGAACTTTTTAACAACACACAAAGCACAATGGACCTATACGTCACCTATTTAAAAAGTAATTATTGTTATTTAACATAAAATCATAATGGCATAATGTAATATGTAATGAATTATATAATGGGTTTCTTCTTTTACATAATCTTTAACAATGAATTAAGCTACTTTAATCGGAACGTTTACAAGATATAATTTTATAAACATTATTCATATTATTGAAGCCCTCGATGTCATAAAAAACGACGTTGACGATTCAACCAATCAAAAATCAATCAATAATTATATTAAACTGTTTATCAGAAAATTGCTCATTAAAATGTCTGCTCTTATGTCATAGTAAGAAGTACATTGTATTAAAAATTTGCTTTCATCTTCAATTTGTCTTTGATTGCAACATGTCCATGTTCATTGCTCCGGGGTGCTCGCCAATATATTATCCTGTTTCCAGACTTAACGGTCAAATACAAAATCTATATTGTGCTGACAATGAATATTCCATTTAAGTACACACTGCCCAGTTTCTCAATTATCTTTACCAGTTATATATGCTCTTAATTTAGACACCTTTGTTGCATCTGACTTCCAGAGTTTTGGATAATATTTATTTATCATAGTCTTAACTGTCCCAATAACAGATTTGTTTTCAAAATAATTTATCAGATAATTGTTTTTAGTCACTACATCAATATTTCATCACTTTCTATATAGTTAATGTACACGAAACGTTTAGTAAGCCTATTGCCATCGAACAATGCAAGTCTATTTTAATATTGGACGATCGCTACATGAACCCAACGTCGATAATTACGTGGCAGCCATCCTGTATTGGCGGTGATCGCAAGTTTAGAGAAAATCTACAAACGCCAAGGAAGTACCAATCAATGAGTTAAAATCTGGCACTACAACCCATGGAAACGGAAAAAAGTACTAGTAGTATGACCACATATTTTCTTTTTTTTGTTTTTCATAAGTTTTGCTTATATATGTTCAATTAAAGATTAGGGTAACGATATCGTGTAGCGCTTAGCACTAATTAACTTTTTAAACTTATTATATGAACTTTTTATTTAATTGATCACAGTTAATTGTCACTTTTTAAACACTTTCTCACTATCACAAATTTCACTATAGTTTTTGTCCGAGTTTGAGCTAATCAATATTAATAAAACACATTAACACTATTTAACACTTTGATGAAGATATGAACACTATTCAATAAAACTAAATTGCATATTGAAAATGAGTTGGATTGACTTGACATTAAATCACAAGTAATTAACACATTAATAAACCTTATTCAACAAATAAATAAGAGAGCGCCTAATTTAACAGGATATCGTAGATTTTCGGAACTGTTTAGTAACAAGAACATTTGTCAAATGAACATATCACCGTTGACCAGATTATTGGCATCTTATTGCAGACATGCAGTTTAATTCATTACTAGAGTTAAATAAATAAATGGAATGATCACAGTCTATAAAGATGACGCGTGTGTGTGTGTGTGTAATTCTAAGGTTTATAGTCCGTCCGCCAACGAACACGTCAAGGTATACCTGACGCGATGGGCACAATAGAGTCTGGACTTATAAAGATGACGCTAATGGCTATTACAATAATCATTATAGCGGTTCTCCGCTATGGCAGGTCCAATTTACCCATTAATTAATCGGCATTAGGTGATTCAAGTACTCAAGTGTTTATTTTCTTTGACGATTCCAAACCAAACGACAGTGTGACAAAATTTACTTTTCTTTCACTGAAAGATGCTTAAATTCCCTTTTTATTATTATTATTAAATATGTATAAATTTTCCCTTAAAATATTTACTAGGCCTATATATCAGGTTTAGTTTCTTTTAAATAAAAGGTAATGAAAACACGAAATTATTAGAAACTTGTTTAATATAATTATCATAACTATTTTACCACTGAACACCTGTTGCCATAAAAATCTTTAAATATTAACAAAAACTCAAACTCAAAACCTTGAAAATGTGTTCTTTCTCTGTCCACGTCTCTAAGATGGACTTGAACTGTAAATTAATAAAATCAAATAGATATGTATATAATTTTATGAAATTATTGTTGAGTGTCTGAATATTGGTATGATATAATGAATGATATGAATAAACGAGTTTATTTGTCAATTTGTTGTTGGTTTAAAATAAATCTGCATTATTTTCACTCACAAGAGCCAAACTATCTGCTTCTTAAAGTATATAATTTTAAAAAGTTATTAAAGTTAATTTTCTGAAATCAAGGGCATTTCGCTTTTATTATAACAAACGTTTGCTACACATAATACTAGATGCTGCCACTAGGTCTCCCAAGAGACATATTAACATCCAAAACTGAGTGATGCAAGATTTTAAATGCAGATAATTGTTCGGTGTCTGTGTAATGATGATGTGACGGAGAGATTAGCTTGTAATGTTTACTAACAAGGAATGGCACAATAATAATGAAAAGAGGAATTACATGTATTTGTCACCGCTTTGTGGCGAGACGTTGAATTATTAATAAAACTCAAGATCTAAGAGTTAATACCAGATACGTATTGTTTCGTTTTTTCTCTTTCTTTTTTTCGTTACTCGAAACTCACTTTTTAAAGTTCTTACTCGAAACTCACTTTTTAATAATTCTTACTCGAAACTCACTTTTTAATGATACTTACTCGAAACTCACTTTTTTATAATTCTTACTCGAAACTCACTTTTTAATAATTCTTACTCGAAACTCACTTTTTGATAGTTCTTACTCGAAACTCACTTTTAATATTTCTTACTCGAAACTCACTTTTTTCTTGTTTTACTCGAAACTCACTTTTTACTTGTCTTACTCGAAACTCACTTTTGATATGTTTTACTCGAACCTCATTTTTTACTTGTTTTACTCGAAACTCACTTTTTATTTATTCAAACTCGAAACTCACTTTTAATATTTCTTACTCGAAACTCACTTTACTTACTCGAAACTCACCTTTCTTACTCGAAACTCGACACTCGACAAAAAGAAATCCTCAAAAAAAATACCTGTGTTTCTGGTTACTCAGTTGAAATTAGGGTATGTAGGTAGTTTTTTTTTTTTTTTTTTTTTTTTTCATGGATGTCGAAACTAATCGGATTCTATTTTAATATATATAGCATCTTTGCCAGGGGCTTAATTAAGTTTTAATTCAAGAATGACACAGCCTAAGTGTCCTATCATGCTGACGCACACAAGTTATATTTTATATTGCAAATATTTGTTTGATGTTTGACATTACGCTTAGTATTTATACCACTTCTCTGTCTTCTGGATATTTTTTTTTATATAAAACCACATACTTATAAATAACAAAGATATAGGATACTGTGAAATGTATATCTGTTTCACGTGGCAGTGCGGAAATTAATGGTATTTTTATACAACTTCTTATTTAGAAAAACTATTATAATCCAATATTGCCATTTATTTTAATATGAATCTTTGCATGTATTCTTATCAAAATCTATGAATATCTCGGTCGAAGAAAAAGTTAAAGTGCTACGTGATAATTTGGCCACTTCATTGTTTCAGAATGAAAGTGTCCAATCTGTTTGTTATTCTGTCATAAAACCAAACTTTTAATAATATTACAACTGTCATTAACACGAGTCGTACATTCAGCCTGTCAGTCTTTTTTTTAAAAATGAATCACTGAATTTATATCAATGTATCCAAATGAAAAGAATCATAAAAATAGTAATCAAATCTAGACAAAAGAATATATAAATAATAGTTGCCTTCAATCACAATTTTTTTTTTGTGGGGTGGGGGAGGGGTGGTTGTGGGGTGGGAGGGGGGGTTGGTATTTGTTGAAAACAAACATATTTTAAGTTTTCCTGAAAAAATGTCCCAGAGTAATGTAGTTATAGACAAGGTGTGAAGCTCTCTCTGGTCTCCCTTTTTCTGTGACAAGTCAAAATGCTTCGAAAAACGCGATGACTATGGAACAAAATAAATATGAATGTATACCTAATTGGAACGCGATCACTATGGAACAAAATAAATATGAATGTATACCTAATTGGAACGCGATCACTATGGAAAAAAATAAATATGAATGTATACCTAATTGGAAATCACGTTTTTCGAAGCATTTTGACTTGTCACAGAAAAACGGAGACCAATAAATATGAATGTATACCTAATTGGAAATCACGTTTTTCGAAGCATTTTGACTTGTCGCAGAAAAACGGAGACCAATAAATATGAATGTATACCTAATTGGAAATCGCGTTTTTCGAAGTATTTTGACTTGTTTTCAGTTTTCGGTTTCGAGAATGACATACATCTGTGATTCAAACCAGCCCAGATTTGTAGATAATTCTCGGAATTTAGCCAGAGATTTTTTTTTATGAAAGCAGTTGGGTATCAAATGTTGAGCAGAGACAGCTTCACACATTGTCTTTAACTACATTACTCTGGAACATTTTTTCAGGAAAATATTCTAAGACATTTTATATGTAAGTTTTACAAGATATTCTAACTATTCCGAATTTTATAATATGTATCTACATTATATATGATTTGCACGAATTATTTAAAAAAAAAAAATTGGATGACGACAGTAACGTAATACGTCGTATGTGTCATTTTAAGGTGTTTGACTTATCACAAATGATAATGCTTAGAGCAAAATGTTAGTGCTATATATCTTCCAACAAGTCAAACCCCTGCTGGGGACCTAGACTTGACGCGCGTCAACTGACAAGACGTTATTTAAAATAAAGCTAAGAATAAAATTAGAAATATTATACAGTGTTAAAAACAGGTTAAAAGAAGACAGGGCATGCTTTTAGGGAGACAGCTATCAGCCAGACCAAATACACTGTGAGGCTGGGTTACTACTCTTTGAGGTAGGACATTCCAATGGACTATGGTTCGTGTGTATAAGCGTTTATTTATCCCCGCTGTATTGCACCAAGCATTTTAGCGAGCCGACCTAGGTTTAAAGTCTCATCCGAAGGACTGGTAAGATTTGAAATACTTCTGAAATATTTAGATAATTAACCCAAATTCGGTCCTGGCTGTGATTGAATGCGCGATCCCTGGGTTACTAAACCACAATGCTAACCACTGCACCACGGCGCTACCTTTGACTATGGTTCTGGGGAAGAACGAGTATTTATAATAGTCAGTACTTGTTTGGATTTGTTTAAGTGCTAATGAGTGGGATGTTAGGCTATATCTGGGATTAAATTTTAGATTATCTTCCCAGGGGATGGCAACACGGTTTAGGCAGATGTTATTTAACATTACCAGCCTTTGGTTGATACGTCTTTGGTCAAGAGGTCTCCAGTTTAGGGAGTTCAACATATTTGTAACACTGGATGTTCTGGCATAGTCATGTTTGACCCAGCGAGCAGCTCGTCTTTGTACACATTCAATTGGTCAATGCATGTAGATGTGTGCGGTGACCAGACTGTGGAGCAATACTCGAGCTGGGGCCTGACCAGTGTCTTGTATACAGTTGCCTTCAGGCTCTCTGAATGTACCTTAATATTACGCCTCAAAAAGCCTCAGAAAGCCTAAAGTCATATTTGCTTTGTTGGTGACTGAGTCAATGTGTTTATTCCATGTCAGATCATTTGAGATGTTTACCCCTAGATATTTTGCTGAGGTTTCTAATGTAGTGTTGTGTAGACAGTATTTATTACTGTTTTGCGTTTGGCGATTTGAATTACTTGGCATTTCGAAGGATTAAGTTGCATATCCCATTTAGATTCCCAGCATTCTAGTTGTTCTGAGTCCTGCTGAAGGAGACTGGAATGAGATGAAACCGTTAGAGATAGATTGATTGCAGTGTCATCTGCAAATAAGCGGACATTAGAGAATTTAACATGATCTGGTAAGTCATTAATATAGATAAGGAAAAGAAAAGGACCTAGTACCGAGCCCTGAGGTACGCCAGACGAGACAGGGATGGTGCATTTATGACGACTGATTGTGATCTGTTATCTAGACAAAATGTAATCCAAGTGAGAGTATTTCCTCTGATACCATACTAGTGAAGTTTATACAGGAGTTTTTCGTGGTTTACCATGTCAAAAGCTTTAGAGAAGGCAAGTAGGATAAGGTCAACCTTGCTCCGAATTACTCAACAAATGTACACGGACCGTGATTGTTACTATTGCTAATATCAAGTATAACTACGGCGAAAACGATGCACGGTTTTATTGAGAAACAGCGAGCGCTGGTCTGGTAGACAGGCTGGTTATAAACACCTCTAAGGTGGCTAATGGGCAACTGCAGGTCTACCAACACTTTTTACACAAAATCCTGAGATTTTTAAAATTTAAGATTTAAAATGCGCGAACATTTTAAATGGGAATTTGGAGCGCGCAACTTGATTTTCGCACTATTTTTTTAAAGTGCAAATTTAAATTATTTATGCAATTAATACAAGTTGATGCATTGTTTGATAGTTATAGAAAATAATAAATTAGCATAGTAATCTAATTAGAAAGACTTGGTTTAGTTTCTACCACAAAACTGGTTCCAATCTCAGATGGTTCTAGGGAAGACGGAGTATTGGGCAACAGGTTCCACTCTCTGATGGTTCTAGGGAAGACGGAGTATTGGGCAACAGGTTCCAATCTCTGATGGTTCTAGGGAAGACGGAGTATTGGGCAACAGGTTCCAATCTCTGATGGTTCTAGGGAAGACGTAGTTATTGAAAGTGGCAGCCTGCAAAGGTTTGGTACAAGCTCTGAAGTTTCTCCGTAGGAAGCCCAATGTGCTGTTGTGTCAGCTCATGTTGCTTGTCAAAGTGACCCCTAGAGTCATTGGGTGTGGTCGTGTAGAGCCTATGAAGACTGGTTAAGTCGCTTTCTGTTACTGAGCGAGATGCAGATCACTGACCACTTAGACACATTGACACTCGTATGCCATGTCTTCTCCCATTCTTCCAATGTCGTGAGATATTATGCCAGTAGGAAGATTTCCTGAAGACTGTTGATCAAACCGAAGAGCAAACTGTCATCGGCAAATAAGCGGTCATCTGGAAATGTGCATGAGTCTGGCATGTCATGAAGACCAGATACAAGAAGGGACCAAGGTGCCCCGGGGAACTCCAGGGAGTACATCGGCAAGTGATGAGTGGGCAACTTATAATATGACATTTTGCTTATGGTTGCCGACCTAAGGAATTACTGGAGGAACCGTCTATTATAGTGGTATTTAGATCCCCGTGGTAGTTGAGTTTGCAGAGAGTATTATATAGTGGTATTTATAGCCCCGTGTTAGTTGCGTTTATAGAGTGTATTATATAGTGGTATGTATAGCCCCGTGGTAGTTGAGTTTGTAGAGAGTATTATATAGTGGTATTTATAGCCCCGTGGTAGTTGAGTTTGTAGAGAGTATTATATAGTGGTATTTATAGCCCCGTGGTAGTTGAGTTTGTAGAGTATTATATAATGGTATTTATAGCCGCGTGTTAGTTGCGTTTGTAGAGTGTATTATATAATGGTATTTATAGCCCCGTGGTAGCTGAGTTTGTAGAGAGTATTATATAATGGTATTTATAGCCCCGTGGTAGTTGAGTTTGTAGAGTGTATTATATAGTGGTATTTATAGCCCCGTGGTAGCTGAGTTTGTAGAGTGTATTATATAATGGTATTTATAGCCCCGTGGTAGTTGCGTTTGTAGAGTGTATTATATAGTGGTATTTATAGCCCCGTGGTAGTTGAGTTTGTTGAAAGTATTACATGCGGTACCTTTTCAAACGCCTAGAAGAAGTCTAGCAGAAAAGCTTCTACTTGTTGTCCCGTGATAGCATGTAAACTATTTGTTGTATGGTGACAATTACTTGAATTTTGCAGGAGATGCGCTTGCTGAACTCATGCTGGTTGTCTCACAGTATATTTTGTAGGTCGAAATGGGCCAGAATGCTGCTAATAATGATGTAACTAACAGTTGATGACCGTCAGGGATACTGGGCGGTAGTTTGCCGATTGGTGCTTCTCTCTCTTTTTAAATACTGGGACTATCCATGCATCCCTTCGGTCTTAGAGGACTTCACATCCTGTGTCTAGTGAGAACTTGTAGAGCTGGGTTCGGCTACAGGTATAATCAGATCGAGTCAAGTCCTGTGGCTGTCAGTCTTTTCAGAAACGGGTGACACCTTTCCACGTTATATCGGACATGGTCGTATATGGTCTCTGTCCTTTATCAGGGTTGCTGCTGGCATTTTTGTTTGTGAAGACAGAATCAAATTGTCCTTCGAGATGTTGGCTGTTGCGTTTCATGAAACCGTTCTTGTTCTTGACAACATTCACTACAGTAACAGAAGTGGGTGAGATAAAGCTCAGGTAACTTCAAAAAGACGCGTGGTCTCGGATATGTAAGTTACTGCAAGTAGGGTAAGATTTTCCTTAAACAATATGTAAAACTGTGATCCCTGTGGAAGGGATCCCATTTTGGTGTTTGACCTGGCTGGTTATTATCGTTTATAATGTATCTATAACATTTGGATTCTCAAAATATGGAAGTTATATATACTTTGTCGTCAGTAGGTTTAGAAACGGTGTACATATGTTGTAAAATGTGCCTGTTGATGACGGGATAGGGTCATTGCACGAATAAAACAAAGTTTGGTTTATTATTTCAAGCTTCTTTAAAACATGATCCAAGAATGAATTAATGAATGGATCCATAAATCAACTAATGAATCCATGAATGAATATGAATCTAAGATTGAATACATTAATGAATCATTTAATGAATGAATCCATGAATGGATGAATCAATACATAAATCAGTCCATGATAGATGAATCAATCCTTAATTGATCCATCGATAGATATCAATCCATTAATTGATCCATCAATGAATCAATCATACACCAATGAACCAATCAATGAAACGATTAACCGTGTATATAGCCGCTTTCAGCAAACCAGTCTAAATGGAGGTGCGCATGTGCGGAAGATCTCCAGAAATTTCCGGGAAACTTTATTTAGAAGAAAAAGATGTTTAGAAGGAAAAGCTAAATTAACACACTTCTGACTGGTTACTTCGCAGTTATCTACAACAGTTTCCCTTAATTGATTCATTCCTCCTAGGACCCTTATATTGTCACTTTCTTGCTTTGTAGAATGTTTGCTGACTTTTCAGAATGTTTGCAGAAATCAACAGGTAAATGCTTTTGGGGTCTGTATTTTTATTTTTTTCATCATTGTATTCCTACACAACATATAATATCGAATTCCTGTGGAATGAGGTATTGCCATGCAACTTTCTGGATAGGTAGCTTATATAAAAAGCAAGCTTGGGATTGCATTTGATGTCAAGGTCACTCTTACTAAAATAGAAAAATGGTTTCGGTTCAATAACTTCAGCTAGGAATGAGATATCGGCATGAAACTGTATGGATAGGTAGCTTATATGAAAAGGAAATTTGAGATTGCATTTGGGGTCACTGGATTCAAGGTCAATGGTACTGAAAAAAAAAAGAACAAGAAATGTCACAGTAAGTGACAAATGCCCCCGAAGTGATCTGTAAGTGTGACCTTGACCTTGGAGCAATATGAAACCAACAGATGTATTTAGAAAAAATCACAAAAAAAAATCAATCAAACAAACAATAAAAATCAAATAAAATAAAAAAAAATTAAAAGAAAAAAGAAAAAAAAACGACGTCTTGTGGTGAGCAGTTGTGCGAAGTTATTTGAAAAAGATTATTGTCCGAGTTATGAAGCGGAGACGATTGTATAGACGAACGGATTTTGAACTTTGATCTCTAAGTGTGACCTTGACCTTGGGGGTAAAGGTCACTACTAAAAATAGAAAAACAGTTTCAGAATATTTTCAGATTTAGCATGCTTGAATATTTTCATAATTTCACGTTTCTTTGCTTAGAATTTGTTTTAAGTTTACCAGGGTTCGTGCAGGTCCTTGAAAACAGTTTTTTCCTTGAAAGTCCTTGAATCTGAGATGTCCTTGAAAAAAAGGCAAAAAAGTACTTGATTTTGACAAAACATTCTTGAATTTCCTCTTTTGTCCTTGATTTTATAAATTATTGAAAAGATGTATTAAATAAATTCTCGAAATCACGTAAAAATTAAAGGTTACGTTTGCGTTGATGAAAATCTCATAATTTATAGGTGCGAATAATAGTTTGGTACGATAACACGTGAGTATGGAAAATATTGTGCTCGATGTGTACTACGTCATCGGTTTTTGTTCTGCAGTGGCTGCGCCCTGTTGACATGTTTTTTATAGTGGACGCCAGAGGATTTCGTTAACATTGGTAAATCCGGAAAAAAATGCTCATTTCAAATGAAGTGGTTAGGTAAATTTCAGTGGGTTAGACAGTCCATAGACAAGTTTAGGGCTCAGTGTTGTGTGTGCATCAAGGAAATTGACGTTACTCAAATGGGCGAAAGTGCCCTTACCTCGCACGAAAAGGTCGCAAAGCACAAAAAAAACGTCGAAGCAGCGTCTTCAACTGTAACAGTAGACTTTTTTTAAACCAGCCAGTTCAGTCAAACCATCGGTAGACATGAATAACAACCAATCCCTTCCACCCCCACCCACTCAGTCTTGTCCAACTTCAGACAAACTTGACAACTTTTTAATTAAAAAGGAAACACAGTTAGCAGAATTATTGTGGACGTTGAACACCATTTGTAATCACCATTCAGAGAATAATCTGTGATCATGTAAAGTATGTTGGAGGGGTTACTAACGTTAAAATCACTCAGGAATTGCTTACATTAGCAACATCAGCCTCATCAAAATACCACATGTATTTAAAAGAACAAAAAGAGAAAAAGATCTCCGAAGAGAAACAGTTGAAAAGAAAAGCAGAACTTTGGTTTGATAGCCTTCAGAAGAAGAAAGCCAAACTACAGGAGGACATATCGATGCTGGAAGATAAAGCTGAAAAACTGTTTGAAAAAGCGGAAACAACTGGCAAAATTACTTTTGTAACAGAAGGGAATGTGCTAAGAAAAGGGTGTAAGGACAAAATCCAACAGGTGGCTGAACTTGACTTGGAGATTAAAAAAAAGAAGGATGTTTTGAAATAATGTGATTAAAGGAACAATTAAATTCAGAAAGATGCTCTTTTGTTAGTCATTAAAAGGCATATATTAATGTCCACACATTTATTGTTTTCAAAATTTTATTATAATGCAGAATTCTTACTTTCTTTTATGAAAAACTAAACTAATTTGAATGTCATTTTTTATGCTTCTAGGTTTTTATGTATGTTAAAAAAGAAACAACTTTTTGTTATTAATGTTGGCAGGGATGCATGCTTTATCAAGTTGATATTGGTTTTGTTAATTGAATTAAATAACTAACTTTTTTTAATTTGTGCTGTAATTTTATGTTTACATGTCAAATTGATAACTTCAGTATAAGTTCAGTCATGTAAATAATTCCATTTCAATGTATTGTCTCCAGTAATGTCGCTCACATTGGACTTTTATAGCCATATGAATTACAATAATGTCTAAGACGTAAAATGATAATTTCAAGTTTACAGACTTTCTAAGACATGCTTCCACTAGATGCATTTTTGGTATTTGTTTGAATATCGTAGAATGTTGACATGCACATACATTGTGTAAGTGTGTAAGAATAGGTGTACATTTTATTCATATTAATATGATTTAAAGATGTAAAATGTGAATAAGTGGCAAATGAAGATTTATTATATTAGTTTTTCAAAGTTTATTGAGGTCATTGTTTTGAAGGAAGAATTAAAGACTTGTTTTGTTACAGATATCCTTGTTATTCATTGAGAATTCATTTATAATATATGAATATCCATGATATAAAGTATGCTTATAAAATCCTTGAATTATTCAATTTTTTCCTTGAAAATCCTTGAAAGTCCTTGAATTTGATTGTCAGATTTCTGCATGAACCCTGGTTTACGTACAGTTAATCAGTAACTTAAAAAAGTTGTATCACAAATACTGTATGTTGAAAATAAAATGATGTGCTTGTTAAACGTTTTTGCCCAGTATTGAATAACTACACATACACTATTCAGATGACTCATCTATCACATTGTGGAAAACACGGCTTTAACGCCAACAGGCGTTTGTCTTGTAGGAAGATAATACGACAGGTAAGTCTTATTTCCGTGAAATGATTCATGTAAAATAATTCCTTTCGTATGACCATAATTATGATAAATATTTAACACATAATAGCTGGGATGAAAATTGAAAGGATCCGTCTCGATCAGAAGTGTGCTAAATGCTTGTTGTTCACAAGACTGCTTCAATACGCATGTACCGATGGCGAAAAATCTCCTGGATAATCAGTTCATTTTGCATTCACCTAACAACAGATCAAGATCTAAACCATCAACGTTAACAAAATAGCCTTTTTGACATTCTGTATTCCATATTTGAATGCAAACGAGCAACTTTGAAAAGAGAGCAATTTACAATCATTCATATGACTTATTTAAGAGTATTTAATTCTGACTTATTGAATTTCTAGTCTATCAGCAAGATTAGCTAATTAAAAGAATGAAAATTAGTCAACTTTAAAACAGCGAAGAAACAAACAATAATAATGCGTTGTTGAATTGTCATTTACACGTTTGCCGGTCTTATTTTTGTGTTGCCTGCTTAGCATAGCAGACACTTAGGGATCACTTTGTCCATCGTCTGTCGTCGTCGTCCGTTGTCTGTCATTCATCACACTTTAACCTGCAACCTAACCTTGGCCATAACTAAAAACGTATTTGACATATGTTTGTGAAACTTCACACACATCTTGTTCTTAACCATAACTTGAAAGTATTTGACAGATGTTCATGAAACTTCACAAGCTTCATCATCGTAACTCAATGAATGCTGTTACATATGGCCACATGACTCTGACTTCCATTTTGACAGAGTTATGCCCCCTTTCATAAAAACTTTAACCTGCAACCTAACCAAGCTCATAACTGGCCATAACTTAAGAAGTATTTGACCTATGTTCATGAAACTTTACACACTTATTCATCTTACCACACAGGATATTGTTACCCACGACCAATAACTCTGACTTCCAATTTTGCAGAGGTATGCCCCTTTTCATAAAACGTTAAACTGCAACCTAACCTAGCTCATAACTTGGCAAAATATTGACCTATATGTTACCCTCATGTATATAATGCTAATAGTCTTGGATCATTGGATTATTTGGACATTTGGACTATATAGTGAATTAATAAACCAGGAAAGACTTTCGCACATGTTTTTTATTTTATTTGTTTAGCAAGTAGCTAAAACTATTAAATTTGATCCCTGAAGTAGAATTTGAATATTAATTCAAAAGTACAGATTATTTCACCCATTATACGAGGGTCATTCAAAAAGTTCTGTCACTAACGCGTTTTAACAAGTATGTGCTCATTGTGAGTGTTGGTGTTTGATACCAAATGAACGAGGGTTTCAGTACCATTCCAGTGTTTTTTTTATGTGTTTTGTGAATGCAGCCTGTGCCTGTGCCATTGTGAAAAAAAGCGGCATTTTTCTAGAAATTGTGAAAATTGTGAAATATTATAACAAAAGAAAAAGATTTTTTTTCACTTTTAATTTCACAGTTTAATATCCCTTGGTTTTAAGTTTTGTTTTTGGTAAATACAGACTAGTTTTAACACCAGCGTATATTAAGACTAGTATCCTTACTGGTCTGTATTCACGCTAAAAAAAAATTTTTTGGATATAATTGTGAAAAAAGTATACTTTTTGGCATTGTGAATGGGGCCGAATAACGGTCCCAAATTAGGCATAAAAAAAACACTGCATTCCATTGATGGTAAAATGAATGCTGTATCTTTTATTTGACGAAAGTTCTGGAACATTTAATACACATCACTTATACACTACGAGGCATTTTCGTCCTGAGTTTTTTCAGGTTTGTTAACTGTTACTTTTTTAAATGCCTGTTTTTCTTTAAGTACTTGTCGAAGGCTTTTGAAATTTCTCGTACATTACCAGTTGTATCTGTGCATTACAAGATTCAGAATTTAAGCATGGTAGATGAAAAGGCATTGTCTTAGAAATTAACATTTTAAGCTAACGTGTAAAATTGATTTAATGATAAATGGACATTAAATGGAAGGGCAATCTTCTGAAATAGCGTTTTTGGATGATCAATATTTTCTCTAAACATTGTACAAAATTCTACAATAATGTGTTGAATATGAAATTTAAACACTGAAGGACTATGATTTGTAAACAAATATGAAAACATATTAATACTACGAGAATAATTAGACATTTAAAATATATTATAACATTTCCGTAAACAAAATTAAGAAAATCGGTGTTATTTCTCCTAAAATTAAGGGATATGCATTCACTCATATCTGGTTTGCAGCAAGACCTTTCTGAATTCTCGACAATCATTTTCAGGGATTTTGGGTGAATAACAACAGATGGCATACAAGAAAATTTAAAAGCATACACTTATTCAAATAATTTTTACAACGTTTTGTAACAAGGACTTTTCAGAGATGCCAGTATCCAAAAGGTGTGGTAGGGGGAGATAATTCAGGGGTATAAATAACTGGATTTTTTTCATTTTTGTTGTGGAATTTAAGACAGCGAACCCAGTAGTACTATAAATACATTACTTTATCTCAGTGTAATATCCAGTTCAAAGGATATATGCCTAGTGACAGAACTTTTTGAAGCACCCTCGTATATATGTTTTACGTGAGACCTATTAACCCTGCATGGGTGCAGAACTTGAAGCTGGCCATTAAAAAGACAATAACCAGGATTTCTGTAGTGCTGGATCCAGATGTGGTAAGTTGAATTCTTAATCCTAAAAGAAATAGACATTCTCAAGTTACAATAGAATACAGTTTTCAGTTTATAAAAGACAATGTAATATAAACGATATAATATTTCATGAGATAGTTTTCTTTAGTCACAATTGTCTGTCCTTGAGGGGGAAAATACCAAAGTACAAAGTACTTTCAATAAGTTTGAAGACTGGGTGGATATTGGTTGGAATGCTTTTATCGAAATGAGGTACTATATTGGTTGGAATGCTTTTATCGAAATGAGGTACTGAATATATATAGCTCAATGTATAGGTCATAGTTTGTCAAAGAGGGACATCGAGAATTTTGCATCCCATAAAAGTCACAGTCCCACCACTTCTGTACATGAATCAGAATCAGCCACTGTGCCAGAACTAAGCTGAGAATAACAATATTTACAGTTTCAAAAATAAATCTGCCTTTAACATCCCCATGCATTGTTGGAATAGATACAATATGTGCACATTTTTAAAAGTTTCAGAAGTTCATGTATGTGTAACAACCTTACTTGTGTTTAAACATATTAAGGGTGATAATTTTTTTATAGTGTATACACATTACATTCCGGACAGAATGTTTGATCAATAGATGGAGTCCTAGAATTCCACCCTGGCTAATCCTCTTGTAGATTCTTATATCGGGGTCGCAATTTAAATCGGTCGTTAATAAGCTGTGGCAGTCCGAAATTGCATTCGTTTCCTTTTTCACTTAATTTCTAGACGAAGTACCTTTAAATCTGGGAAAAGCTAAATTGTACCCAAC
>JAWPHD010010962.1:0-88129 GCA_037043455.1 Cyrtodaria siliqua | reverse complement strand
TTTAGGATTTGAAAATGTAACTTTTTACCGCGTAAATTTCACTGCGAAAAACCCGTTCTGCAAAACAAACATAATTAAACGTGGCTTTGATATTTGCATGACCCGCCACCAATGTGGAGGGACTAATCACTGGCACTGGAGCCGCAGATATTATATAAAAAAAAACCAAAAAAACGATATCCCCCTATTACCTATATAACACATGGTAGACATCTTTGATATGACCAACCTCGTTTCGAAGGCTCACTGAATCTTTGTCAAATTACAGAACTGATTCAAATCCTCTACACAGTTCGTTAGGTCTGACTCCCATTTATCACATTAAATTCACAGTTCGTACGAAAACGCACGCTGTGCGGAGAAATTTAAGTAAAATCGCCGATTTCTGCCGTAATAACATTTCCTACTTGACCCGCACTTCCGGCTGTACTAACTTCTCGAACTTTTTTATCTTTTTTTTTTTTTTTTTATATAATATCCCGGCACAACCAGTTTTCGCACACATAAGGACAAAACATGAGATTAAAACCTTACATTTAAATAAAAGACTTTTCCTTTCCAGTCAATGTTTTTATTAATTATAGTACTAAAATTCTGCAGAATCATGCCAAATTGGCATGACCTGTATTGTTTACATTTTTTAAGCAAAAAGACGACCTTCTTACCTCATTCCTAACGGAACATCCAACCTCTTTTCGAGCACTTCAGGTAAACATGAAAAGTATACTGCAGAACAGAAATTTGTACCCAATAATAGTTTTAACATATAGTCAACACTTCTCAACAGTTAAAAAATAATGTTAACCCATGAAAATAACTTTAAGAAAGTATTATAATTCATTTTTAATGTTGTGTTTTTTTTCAGGTGCACATGAAAGGCAAAACAAGATGTCTCCCCTTCTTAATGACCCTTACATGAGTTGAAAATTATAAATACACCCAATTCTCAAAATTGTCACATCTTCTCACAATTAACATTCCTAATTTGAGTAAACATGTTGAGGTTTGAGAGAATGAAGTGCTTGCAGACCACACATTTTCCAGATTATTTTTTAAACATTTTCAGTAAAATTACATAAGAGAGGGTAATTTTTTAAAGTGATTATTTGTTTATCTGCAGTATACTTTTGACTTTTTGGAGGGAAAGTAGATCATGAGATTAGTTTACGTCAGCAATTGTGCAGAAGACAGCTGTTTAATTAGTAATAAATCAAAAAATGGTTTTAATCAATTTTTAAGGAAAGGAATATTGTGGAATAGTGAAATTGACTGAAATACATATATACAGCTTTTTATTTGAATAATGCCTCTCGTTTCTCCAATTTTGTTTATATTGTCATGTTGACATTCTGCAGGAGTATCGGTCAAAATATTCAGGTCATTGTATGCAATTGAGGGCACGTATTCTTATTTCCGCTGTTTAACGCAAGTGTTCGAATTCAGGTTGTGTGCGAAAAGTGGTTGTATCGGGATATCTGCGGCTCCAGTGCCAGTTGGACTAATGTTTCCCTTGTCCGTCCGTCCGAAGTTTTACTGTCGGTAGGAGGTGGGTATGGTCCAGGCCCTAAATACACTGACAGTTTTGAGCTGTTGCCATTATTTAAAAAAAAATGAATAAAAACATCCATTTTAAAAAATTAATTTTTAATCACATGTTTATTGATTCTTTAATATGAAATAATGAAGTAAAGTAAAATCAAGGGAAACGGTACGGTCGGTACGAGACTCGAAAACTGGACTCCTTGCTCACAGGGCGAGTGGTCTACCAATAGCACTCTGCCAACTGAACCGGTTACACGAAACACCCAAATCTACCTATTTCCCACAAATCCACCCAAATCTACACCAAATCTACCCGTAAACCTCCCAAATCCGCACCAAATCTAACTTAGATGGTGGTACAACGAGGTTATGGTTATAAATAGCACAAAAAATGTTGTTGTTTTTTTGGAGAAAATGAAGATGTATCGATACTGTGCTTTTCACCAGGTCCAGAGAATGATTTTCAATCAATTTTTTTTCTTCATTACGCTAAATTTCATGCTATGACTTACATCAATAGAAAAATGGGTTTTTGATGCTTTTAACGAAGTCAAACTTTTTTCAATCGGTCCCTTTGGAACCTCACGATCTGTCACAAGTCTATTTTGCCCCTCCCATTCCCATGCAAAAATTAAACAAACATGGCTGCCGTTGACCCAGAAAAACAATATGTACGCATGACCGGAAGTCGATATGGGCAGTACTATTTACGATGAAGGGTGGACAGTTTACGTTATAAAGTGTTGAAATAGAGCGTATTTTTCATTTCAACAATTAGATCTAAAAGAAATATTGCTTTTTGAGCTTAGTGCATAAACTTAATTATTGCAAATGAAACAATATATTCAATCCAATGTTACATCCATATAAATCCAAAGTTTGTATTGCGATAGGCTACATCACTTTTTCTTTAACTCTTTTTTGCCCTACTAAATAAGTTGTTGTGAACTCAATAACTTTCTGATGTAATGCGTGTCAGTGGTGGTGACGTAACATATCACATATGACGTCATCTATTCCTAGACATTATGAAGCATAGAGGGGCGTTAACAATGCAATGCATTAATTTGGGTAATGCAATCCAAAAAATACGACTAAGTGGAAGTGCAAGTGAACGGGGCCTAATGGTATAGACCAGACCCACCCACCCTGACCAGGGGTGTAACAATTTGGAAAAATCCACTCGCCCTGCAAGACAAGTGGAAGCAAAAAGCTACTCGCCCTTACCAATTTACCACTCGCCCTGCAGCATATAACCTGAACATTATTTTCACCACTATAGTAAGCTACAATAAGTACATTTGTGTACTCACAGACACTGTAGTAGCTGACAGGCAGTATGTGGATATTTTATTGTTATGCAAATAAAGAAAGCGCCATACTATCTAACAACACATTTAATATTATGGTCTGCAACCTGTCCTCATACACTGACACAGGCATAGTGTCTCTCTCTCATTTCAGTGGCCACATTCACTTGAAGTTAGGGCTGTCTTTCTACCATGGGGGAATGGGTCCGGGTCCCTCAGAGGGGGGAATTTTGGCGTCAATTTCAGTAAAAGGGGGGATTTTGCATGAAAGTTCAAACATCCATAACACATTTTGATATCATCAATATAAAATGAAATCATGCTGATATATAACACTAAATAGACAAATAAAGATAGATATATAACACTAAATAGACAAATAAAGCAAGGACCAATATACATTTAACAATAAATGGGTTAAAAACAGACTTGAAAAATATGTATGTTGACTAGCTGTAAGAGTTAGACTATGTTCAAAAAGTACCAATGACAGTTATGTCTTTCATTTTTATGCCCCCGAATTTTTTTTCGGGGGCATATTATAATCGCACCGTCCGTCCGTCTGTCCGGATTCTGTCCGTCATTCCGAAGTTCGTGTCCGGACCGTAACTTCACAACCCCTTCAGGGATTTTTAAATAACTTGGCACAAGTAATCACCATAACAAGACGATGTGTCCCCCGCAAAACCCAGGTCCGTACCTCAAATTCAAGGTCACACTTGAAGTTCATAGGTAAAAAACAGGTACGCAATTTCGTGTCCGGACCGTAACTTCACAACCCCTGCAGGGATTTTTAAATAACTTGGCACAAGTGATCACCATAACAAGACGATGTGTCCCCTGCAAAACCCAGGTCCGTACCGCAAAGGTCAAGGTCACACTTGAAGTTCATAGGTCAAAAACAGGTACGCAATTTCGTGTCTGTCCTTCTGTCCGTCATTCCGAAGTTCGTGTCCGGTCCGTAACTTCACAACCCCAGCAGGGATTTTTAAATAACTTGGCACAAGTGTTCATCATAACAAGACAATGTGTCCCCCGCAAAACCCAGGTCCGTACCTCAAAGGTCAAGGACACACTTGAAGTTCATAGGTCAAAAACAGGTACGCAATTTCGTGTCCGGACCGTAACTTCACAACCCCTGCAGGGATATTTAAATAACTTGGCACAAGTGATCACCATAACAAGACGATGTGTCCTCCGCAAAACCCAGGTCCGTACCTCAAAGGTCAAGGTCACACTTGAAGTTCATAGGTCAAAACCAGCTACGAAATTTCGTGTCCGGACCGTAGCTTCACAACCCCTTCAGGGATTTTTAAATAACTTGGCACAAGTGATCACCATAACAAGACGATGTGTCCCCTGTAAAACCCAGGTCTGTACCTCAAAGGTCAAGTTTACACTTGCAGTTCATAGGTGAAAAACAGGTATGCAATTTCGTGTCCGGACCGTAACTTCACAACCCCTTCAGGGATTTTTAAATAACTTGGCACAAGTGATCACCATAACAAGACGATGTGTCCCCCGCAAAACCCAGTCTTCAAGGTCAAGGTCACACTTGGAGGTCAAAAGTCAAATTGTGTCCGGTCAATAACTGGCATTCATGGACGGATTTTTAAATAACTTGGCACAAGTGCTCACCACAACAAGACGATGTGTCGCGCACAAAATCCAGGTCTGTGTCCCCAAGGTCAAGGTCACAGAGGTGAACAGTCAAAATGTGTCCTGTCAATAACTTTTGCATGCCTGGACGGATTTTCAAATAATTTGGCACTAATGCTCACCACAACCAATTGAGGTGTCGTGCACAAATCCAGGTCCATGGCTCCAAGGTCAAGGTCATACTTAGAGGTCAGAGGACACTTCGGGGGCATTTATCACTTACAGTGATATTTCTTGTTGTTGTTTTTTTTCAAGGGGGCAATTTTGACACTGTGGGGGAAAAAAAGATACTTTTCAGGTGGGGGACTGGGGCCGAATAACGGCCCCAAAAACAGCCAAAATACAGCCCTGGAAGTAAACACATTAAGATTTATTCCCTTCCACGCGGACATTCGTCGGGGAGTGGGCCAAAAAAATAAGCGCGGCGGAGAATTAACTTCTACAACAACAGCAACAACATTCTGCTGAACTTTCTCTTCAGTATTTTGTCGCCATTGGACCAACAATAGACGCCAGAACTAATTAATAGCGGTTGGAAACTACGCTTGTTGTTCAGCCATACCCGTTCTGATTTGCCGACACTCTGGCCGAATCCGCTTGCAGTTGCTGACGCAGACTTTCCGAACAGCGACCTGATGGTGTCAGACCAGTCAGGAAGTACTTCCGGGTCGTAGGGTGCTGAAATAGTTCCTTGAAAGAATCCAAAGTTTCTAGTTTGCATGTGTTTTTCCCAAGATTAGCTTCTATTTCATTGTTAAATCTAACCTGAGGTTATAGTAGTATGTCTGTTGTCATGAATAGTAAGTATTTTACTGTGTTTGTCAAGATTATTTCTTTGGAGAGTATGAACACAGAGGTTAGGTAGAGATGTGGTTTTGACAGATGTGGGGCAAAGACTAGGGCCACTGCATATCCCTTTGGAGGGGTAGGCAGAGGGGTAGAATCCCCCCAAATTCATGTTCATTTTATCATTCTTTGTTCATGTTCATTAAAGGTCTTCATCATGATCCCTGCATTGTTTCAGGTGCTATCTCGCTCACATCAAAAGAGCAGTGGCAGAAAAACAATAACGTGGCTCCAGCGTAAATGGAG
Source organism: Cyrtodaria siliqua (assembly GCA_037043455.1). Classification (NCBI taxonomy): domain Eukaryota; kingdom Metazoa; phylum Mollusca; class Bivalvia; order Adapedonta; family Hiatellidae; genus Cyrtodaria; species Cyrtodaria siliqua. The sequence goes on along the minus strand of JAWPHD010010962.1, from coordinate 82,526 downwards.
TTTCTACGATAGAATGTGCAGCAACTCTGCAGTTCAGGGTGAGAAGGTTCTAGGCACATTTTCCATATTTTATCTCGATGTACATGGAAGATGAGCCTGGCATGTTCATGCCTTTTAGGCGCCATATAACCTTTTCATGTGTTGGTGTGCCTTAAAACCCCAATTCAATTCAATTCAATAATTTCAAAATACGCATGGTGTGAATGAATGACGCGAAATGTTGAAAAACTGAATCGGTGTTTTATTCCAGATATGGGACCGTTTGCTAGCCAAATGTGTTTAATACACAGAATAAAAGTGTATTTAAGCGAACGAATGTTGTGGAACTTCAGGGCTTTTTTACCTTATATAACAGAGGCCTGTAAAGGGCCTCTTCCCAACAGAAAATTAGACTGTTTTTTCCCAACTGTGGCAGAAATATTTCCCAATCGGAAAACAGCAGTCTCTCAGAATTTGAGAAAAAGCATGAATTCTGCAGTGTGTTTTTGGCTGCCAAGTAAATTCCGACTTGGAAAAGTTGATAATTATGGTAAATAATGGATGACAATATAAATAAAGTATATTAAGGTCATATTTACTTAATTTATGAAACCTTGTATTTTTCCCAAAATGAGAAATAAGCGCGTTCTTTTTCCCCAAAATGGACAGGCCTGGGCCTCTTCCCAATTTTGTTGAAAAAAGCCCCGAACTTGTGACTGAACTCCAAATATAGCCTATATTGCATTGTGTTCAATGGGCTTATTTTCACCTGTCTGACACCTGATGTCGGCTTGTTTACCCGCCATGTTTACGGTGTCGATATAAAAAAAAACCAGCCTGACTGGTTAGCGATATATTGCATCACACTCTAATTGATTTTAGCGTGAATTGAATTAGTCTATATGACGCGTGGGTTACCTGGTAACAAACAAACACCTGTTAATCTGGGTCCTGCAAACGACAATACGGAACAAAATTACGCGTCGGAAATGATCCAGATTTGAAATCTTGCAAATATTGCAACATCGTGTTTGAACGATAGTTTAACTTAATTTTTATAGTGCAAAAAGTCACTCGCCCTGTCAGACGACCAGACGCCAAATGTTACTCGTCCGCAGGCAGCTTGCACTCGCCAATGTGAGCGGGCGAGTGGAATTTTACACCCCTGCTGACAGTTGAGAACTGCATTTTTCATGTTACAAATGCTTAGTACTTGTTACGTTTAATGTTGCCAACATTAAATGTAACAAGTAGATCTGTAGTATTTAGGGACCGACCATTTTGATCTCTGTGTGGGGGCCTGGGATTTTCCTTTGAGCCGGAATATTTGTTTTCATTTCTTTAAAGCCGGGATTTTTATTTCCCCTAATACACAGGCCAGATTTTTTTTTTTTCGTGAACTTGAAAGCCAGAATATTTTTTTTTTAAGTTTTACTATTCGTAGAATAAGAAGAGCTGTTGTAGATCTACTCAACGTCTGCGTCGTCAGGTTGGTTTTCAGTTGTTAGCCAAGTCCTGTTATTTCAGCAACCACTGGTCAGTGTCATCAATACCATCAAGGACACTGGTAGACACAGGTTCCATAACTCTGTATGGCATTTAAGCAAAAGCATGTTTTTTTTATTACTTTGAATTTCTGGTTAAAGTTCTTTTTTGACAAAGTCCATTTATTTTAACAACTTAAAGTCGTACATCAACAAAACTTCAGTAAAGCTTGGAATATCAAGGGCAATAGTAAACACATGTTCCATATTAACTCTGTATTGCATTTAAGCAAAGTTATGGGTTTTTTTCGACTTCAAAATGCTGGTTAAAGTTTTTAGGCAAGTCCTTTATTTCAATAGGTGATTGTTAATTATTAATACAACTTCAGTTAAGCGTGAATGCTAGCAGACACATGTTTCATAACTCTGTATTGCATTTCAGCAAAATTATGGCCCTTTTTCTGAATAAATATTTTCTGTATTGTATTTTAGAAAATGTGTAGACTATTTTCGACTTAGAATTGCTTTTATTTTATTTGTTGGCAAGTCCATTTATTTCAATACCCACTAGCCATATATCTCAGCCAAAGGAGCTTGACAAGTGTCATCACTTACAGTCACAATCATGTTTCATAACTTTTTATTTCATTTTAGCCAGATGATACTTAGAGATTCAGTTAAAGTTTGTTAAGCAGCTTCATATATTTTAGTGAAACACTGCATACATCCAGTAACAATGGCAAGCCTGTATATATCATTAGCCCCATAAACCCCACACCTTTCCCGCTCCTACACCACCACCATCATCCCAGATAGACAAATATTTATTCTATTCTTCAGTTACTATGTCTGCATCCGTCCTGTTTTCTTCCACCCCCTTCCCAACACCCTCCTCTCAACCCAATGAAAATATTGTATTATTTCCCTATTCAGTAACACTTCTGACTTTCCCTCCACACCTTCTTCAAGTTCCATATTCTTTCTGGGGTATTGAAGTTCTTGCTTTGATATTTGGTACATATATGTTAACTGACCACCCCTTCCCCGCACCCCTACACCCTCACCTCAGTCGTCACCACCTATTAACCTCCACAATTAAGACTTGACCTTGTGAATGGACTTGCACCATGGTTGGTGAGACGGAAGTGTCAGTGACCTTGTTTAAAATTGGCCTTGAATAGTGGAGAATGCTGTCCTTTCGGCAGCTCTTTGTTTAATATGGATCTTTCCATATTTGGTGGATAGAACTTCATGTGCTGGTGTTAATATTTAATTATGCTTGTACTTGTCTGCTTTCTATGCGAGCCCCCTTTTGCTCTCCCGAATTATGAATTGATTGGATGTTTTGCTTGGTGGTGTAGGGGTCGTTTTGTACTGGGCAATGACTACCATGTTCCATACCATTCTTATTAACACTGGCATATAGCGCATGGCTTTGTCTGTAACCTGGCATAGCATGTGGCTGAAGCTGCATTTAAGTCCATTTACTTGCTGATGATATTCACAAAGCCCATCGCACAAGTACCAGGACCCTTGTATTGTAATACTATCATGACCACTGCATACCACATTGATTACTAACATGCCCAAAATACATCACATCTATAACTATCATGGCTACTCTTTACCTCCTTTTCTACTACCATGACCACTGTATATTGCAAGTTTTACTATCATGACCACTGTATATCACATTTAGTACTACCATGACTACTAAGACTAAATACAACATTTATTACTACCATGACCACTGAATACCCCATTCATTATTACCATGACCGCTGAATACCCCATGTATTACTACCATGAGCTGTGCATACTACATATATTACTACCATAACCACTGATACCATATTTATTAATAATATACCTCATGTCTAACATCCATGTTCAATGTTCAAAGACTGTTATTTTCCCATTTTTGTAATATTGTATATCCCTTGTAATGTAGAGTGAGTCACTGAATGATAGTATTTTTTGTAATGTCACCCCAGTATAATACTGTCTTATGATTGTCAAGTCAAAGCAAGTTTATAATTATGTATTGGGATGTCCAATGCTGAAAAGTGTATGTATACATACGCAAATGACAATCAGTGATCATTTACTGAAAATGGCTGACGCAGTTTGCACAACTTTCTGAAGATGATTTGAAGTTTACTGTGAGTTCACAGCTGAAGATTCCAAAAGCACATAAAGAACCATCAGCCAAAAAATGTTTTCTAGGTGCTGAGAATAGTGATTTTGAACAGAGAGAAGTGACCATGTCAAAGGAATATTTAGCAGAACCAAATATCTTTTTCAAACATATATTTCAGTATAATAAAATAAATAGCCTTAGAAGGTTGACAAATGTTCACCGACACCCTCACAGGATTGCAATATTTACATACTACCATGACCAATGTATATCACATTTAGGCCATTATTTTTTTATTATTTTAAAGAACCATCAAGACAGAGAATAGCTGAAGGAGGAAGGGAAAAATATAAAAAATAAACAATCAAATTCCATCAAATGGAAAAATAAAATACCTAATTTTGTTTTGTCGTAGGAGGGTTCGTAAAACGAATTATCAAAAAATAATAGCCTTATTACAACCATGACTGATGTAAACCACATTAATTATAACCATGACTTTATATGAATATCATGTTTATTACTACCATGATCAATGTATACCAAATTACTACCATGATCACTTTATAACACTTTATACAACACATTTACTGCCACCATTGCCACTACATTTATAACTGCCATGACTAATGTATACCACATGATAGTAGGGAGTTTTCCGGAAGAGTCTATAGCCATGTAGCACGCCTTTGATGTGTGATCAGTGCAAGTATATCACGCGTTCTGTCGGTTCACTGAAGCGAGTGTTACCGACTGTGATTTCTTTGATATACCGTTAGTCGTAAGGTGTTAGCCTGTTTGCTTGTGTCGGTTTGTTTTTTTAAGTGGCCAGAGCTGGGACTGAAATTTGTTTGCGTCATTAAAATACCGAGATGTGTTAATTGTTTGTTTGATTTTTTTTTTACTATAACTTTAAGTATAATATTAAAGAAAGTGGTCAAACCTGACACCGTTTTTTTTTTAAGTCGGACCGAAATTGTTTGCGTTAGCCGTAACATTTGGTATTAATTAAGCTAATTGATGAAAAACGATATTACTCAAATTTATGTAAAATCGTATAATCCGCTAGTCCGCGCGTGTTAGTCCGCGTTTTATACCTACCCGGTTTATTAGACACTTCCTGTTCAATTCCTCAAATGATCAACAATTTTAATATTGAGTGAAAATTATTCATTCAGTAAAGCGAAGACATGATGTCAGTCATTAAAATGTACAAATTGTGATAAAGTAAGTTAGAAATAATACAAATATAATACAAACATACATTTTAAATACTTCTCTATATCAATGACTGAACGGAAAAAATTCATGGTGCAGCTGACATGGTGGGTGGGGTACGGCGATTTTAGTGATTTTTTCAAAATAAGCGCGATTCTTACGGCAGTTAAAAACCTGGAAGCCCTGCCACATGTATTACTACCATGATCTATGCACATCACATTTATTACAACCATGAATACTATCACTGTCTTCTACAACTCATTTCAACTTGAGATTTCAATAAACTTCTGAGCAGAAGTTGTGGATGTAGCCAGATTGTGGTTAAACATCTCCATGTTGAATCCAGTGGCTGATGAAGTAGATCTACATCTATCTTATGGTCATACTACACCAATTCATTTTCCATAGGCCTACCTTATAGCTCTAAGCTCTGTACTGAGTTCCCTAATGTAGAAAGCTATATTTTTTATTACTTGTTTTGAAAGACCTATCTTAGTTTTATCAAAAAAACATACAGAAGCCATACATTGAGTATGTTTTGAAAAAGCTGTTTGGGTCGGATGGTGCTGACCCACCTACTTGCATGTACAAACATGAGGGAAATGTAAAATATACTTCTTTCTTTGATTATGCAACACATTATGAATACATTGGACAAATGTATAATTTAACCTTTATAAGTACTCTTCAAAAGTTGAATTTCAATTTTTTAGCAAGATTTTTTGGTTTGATTACCTTGACAACCAATCAAAATTAAGAGAGTCTGTGTAATAGCTCCGAATTTACCCTGGAACTTTTTCCCTGCCCGCTGATTGGTTGGTAATTGGTGTAGTCCGATCTAAAGAGACATTCAAACCTGACTGAAGTTGTTTTTTTCTGGCTAAATTGTTTGAAACATTCGATCTGAGAGAAATGATGTCATTCTTTTTAAGAAAAATATCCTTTTCGACAAAATATGAAGGCTTAAAAGAGCTTTGGCTAAAGTAAAATTCCTTCGGATTTTACGCGTAAATCCAGAATCTTCAAAATGCCATATCTCGACAACCGTTCCAATCTTTTGCTTCAAATAAAGTGATTTTAAATTGATTTCATCAACAACATGTGATTTTCAACCAGTTGAGGCTATCTTGAAAATAATATCTACTCAAAAATGATATTTGTTATTTTCAGGGGTCAAAATAGCAGATTTTACCATAAAACACCATTGTTTTAGTATGTATTCAAAATCTGCCTTCAAATGAATTAATTAACATTATTCAGCAGGTTCTATATGCGAAACCATCAAGAAAATGCAACTTTTCAATTTAGAAATGACAAAAAATAATTCTGAGACTATCCTCCCCAGCTCCATTTTTAGGGCCATGCCATGTTTTACAATATGCTCATTACACAAGATTGCCTGTTACTGTACTGTTTCTTGTATTTTTTCATTAGATATTGTTTATACCATCTTTACAGGTCATTTTCATGTAACCATGCAGCCAATAAGCACTGTTTAAAGTACAGATCCATGAAAATTCATTAAAATGAAGGGGGTTGGGTAGAAAAAAACTTTTGAAAAACATACAAAAGGTCATATATTTTACCAACTAAATAATTTAATTTGTAAAATGTATTAAACCGCATAACATATTTGCATATCGACACTAACCGTATAGAAGCGATGCACTCAAAGTCCGAGTTTACCTCGACATCTTTTTCAAAACAGACAAAAGCGGCTTTTCGACATCTTTTTGGACAGATGTAGATTGTCGCTTTCTGACATTTTTGCCAAACAATGTATGCAAAGCCCTCAGAAATGAATAAAGCATACTAGATATACCTTTAACTCGTCAAACGTGCATTTCAGGCTAATTTTGTATACCAGGTGTCAGGTATGGTTAATTTTGTGTCCAGTACCCTCAATAAAGGAATTTAAATTACCTATGTTACATCATAAAACTTTCAAATATTTAAAAAACATGAAAAGAGTTATAAGAAAAGTCAATATACACCATAATTCAACATTTCTCACACTTTCAAATCATTGTGTTAGGCAAAAAGTATGTCTACTTTCACTTTTACCCTATGCATAATCCATCTTTAGGTCATACTACACCAATTCATTTTCCATAGGCCTACCTTATAGCTCTAAGCTCTGTACTGAGTTCCCTAATGTAGAAAGCTATATTTTTTATTACTTGTTTTGAAAGAACTATCTTAGTTTTATCAAAAAAACATACAGAAGCCATACATTGAGTATGTTTTGAAAAAGCTGTTTGGGTCGGATGGTGCTGACCCACCTACTTGCATGTACAAACATGAGGAAAATGTAAAATGTACTTCTTTCTTTGATTATGCAACACATTATGAATACATTGCACAAATGCATGATTGAACCATTATAAGTACTCTTCAAAAAGTGAATTTCAATTTTTTAGTAAGATTTTTTGGTTTGATTACCTTGACAACCAATCAAAATTAAGAGATTCTGTGTAATAGCTCCGAATTTACCCTGGAATTTTTTCCCTGCCCGCTGATTGGTTGGTAATTAGTGTAGTCCGATCTTATAGACTGAAGAGGGAGCCAGATTTTTTTCCTCTAATTGGACTCTGAGCCAGATTATTTTTTTCCAACAATTTGAGGGACTGTTTATTTTTTTTCTTTCAAGACAGAGCCAGGATAATTTTTTTCAGCAATCAAGGGCCAGACTATTTTTTCAAAAAAATCCCAGGCCCCCCCCCAGAAATCAAAATGGTCGGTACCTTAGCATTTGTAAACATTAAATTATTAGTTCTGTAGCAAAGTCAATCTCTGCCAATCCAACTGGGTATAATACTTTTATTAACAAATGCAGGGATTGTACGTATTTAATTTACAGCCGAACAATAATGAATGTAGTATATTAGTACTTCTTCAATAATCCGAGCCTTCTCTGACCTTACCAGCCCTTTTTACTATTTTGATATTTCATCTGGCTGTGTACCTAAAACTTCACACAAAAAGGCTTTGAGGGTCAGTGAACTTAAGGCTCGGATTATTCCACCAAAAATCTGTTTTACTGTAGATCGGCCTCCACGTTTTTAGCTGGAAGGATTTCCATCACATATTTTCATCCTGCGACAACCATCTCCACTCACACACACACAGCAAAATTGCCCCCAAAAAAATGAAGGGAAAGGGAATATTAACAAATAACAAAAAAAAAGAAAGAAAAAAAGAGTAAAACATGTAAGTGAATTGCAGGTTCAATTACACACCAGTCACTTATCCTGCACCTCCACCCCTCTCCGTCACCCTAATAAACAATGTGGTCAGTGATTGAAATGCGAACTCAGATCACAATTACCAAGATGGATGCCTTCTACTCAATAACTATGGCCCCACAACTTCCATGTATATGAATTATGACAGAATACTTGTTTACATTCGATACTGTGTGTGTGTGTGTATGTGTGTGTGGATTTTTTTTTAGTCGAGTGTTTAAGGCCGTTGCATCGTTAAGCCATTCACGTCTTTTTTTGTGGGTTTACCTTTATTTAATCTGCGAATTTCGGTAATTGATGAATAATTTTCTAGTTGGTATGGCATATTTAGGTAAGCCAAGGTTGCAAACTAAGCATTAGGCCATCCTTACAAAATTGTTGGTTGGCTGTGCTCCGACCGAAAACCTGAAATGTTTTAGGTGAGTAGGTAGGTAGGTGAATTTTTTTTTTCAACCGTAAGAATTCTTAAAATAGCAAAAAAATAATCTGGTGAGAGAATTGCAATAAAAAGTTTTGGGCTATTTTTAGTGGGTCGAGCACAGCAAACCAACATTTTTTTTACGGATGGCCTTGTGCATATCGGACCTGATCGCTAAACGACGTTTACACACAACTAATAGCAAAAAGAAAATTGAATTGAATTGAGTTTGAAGGCGGACCATCACATGAAAGGTTATATGGCGCCTAACAGGCATGAACATGCCAGGCTCATCCACCATGTACATCCAGATAAATTATGGAAAATGGGCCTAGAACCTTCTCACCCTGAACTGCAGAGTTGCTGCAAATTCTATCGTAGAAACTCAATTTACGCTGGAGCCACGTTTATTGTTGTTCTGCCACTGCTCTTTTGATGTGAGCGAGATGGCATCTGAAAAAAATGCAGGGATCATGATGAAGACCTTTAATGAACATGAACAAAAAATGATCAAATGAACATGAATTTGGGGGGATTCTACCCCTCTGCCTACCCCTCCAAAGGAATCTGCAGTGGCCCTATTATTTTCCCCGTGACCAAACGGGACCCCCGGGAACCACACGGTGCTCAATCCGAAAACACGAGTCTCTTTTTCTCTTCGCTATCCTTCTGTACTATTGTAATGGAAATGCAAATCCCTGCATTACAAAGCCATCACATCACGAAAAAAAAGTTCATCGCAAGCCAAACTATTAGTATTATTTACAGGCTTAAAAGTATTCAAATTGCCAAAATATATCTGTTTTAATCCATTATGTAACTACAAATGCATTGGTGGTCGCCCCTTCAACCAAACAAATAAACGTCCCTTCATTATTTTAATATACTGTTCCGTAAGTCGTTTCATCGGCCATCTTGGAAATAGTGTAAACAAAATTTACATGGGATCCAGGGAGTAAAATGAACTTGTGTGGATTGTGGGACGGTTTGTCAACCGATTTAGATGGCGTGGAGATCGCTGAAAGCGTCAAAAATCCACATTTCTATTGATGTATGTTTAAATATGAAATTTCCCGTATCGAAAAAAAAAATTGATTAAAAATCGTTCTCTGGACCTGGTGAAAAGCACAGTAGTTGTTAATTTATTTGTTAATAATGCATGTTGTTACCACAATGTGTAAAAATAACGCAAACATCCTTAATTCAGTAATAAATAAATTAAAAGCTATAGTATAGCCTACACAGACTCAGTATCTTCATTTGTCTAAAATGATTATTTTTAATTGGTGATATTTGGTATAATAACATCATTGTGCTACCATGTAATGTAGATTTGGTGAGGATTCGGGAGGTTTAGGGGTAGATTTTGTTTAGATTTGGGTGTATTTGGGGGAAATTGGTAGATTTGGGTGTTTCATGACACCCAACTGAACTAACAGGGCCACTGGATGCACATATATTTTTTGGTGGAGTATACCAACATATAAGCCCCATGACCCATAGGATTTTATTATTATTAATGAAATGGTCTGGTGAGGAAAACTAGCGGACTCGGCTGATTTTCGATGTATTTATCATTAATGTAAATTCATAGGATGCTTTAAAACTCTTGTAATTTCTTGCTTTGTGATCAAAATATGCTTTGTTTGAATTATATGTGCAACTGTTACCAATATAAACCCTTTATGATTTAGCAACAAAAACCTGCAGTCACTGAGTTTTCCAGACCAAACATTTTCATTAACACCAAGAACTATTCCAGATTGCCTCCAGTCCCTTTAACATGGTGTGTGCTTGTTATGAAAAGTCCTACATAATGTATATGCATCCAGCTTTGTAGGATTAATGCTAAGATCAGAAGGTCGAAGGTGAAGGTCTTGGTGAACTTCAATGTTTCATAGTAATCATAAGACCTTGACCCTTAAAACTTCATACACAGACATCTAGATGAGTACTGAATATTAATATATATTTTTTTATAATGACTGACCTTGACCTGTTTTGTTGGTCACATACATATGTACTATTCACCTGTATAATTATTATATGTCCATGAAATGAGAAGTATACTCAGTTGCAAAAGAAACTGGACACTTTGAAAATTTACTTTACACCCTATACTCTTTATCAAGCGACAGTCCCTTAATGATTCAACCTATTGAAAAACAAATGACAACATGATATTGGCAATGAAATGATAAAAACGTTGGTAAAAAACATGGCATATTCCTTTTGGAATTTTCAATTTAATTTTTTTTTTTATACAGTTTAATCTAAACAACTCAAAGTCCACTTTCTTTTACAACTGAGTATATTATACATGGCGTTGTCTGATGATCCTTAATGATGTTTTTTATGAGGTTTTACCATTTGCTCAATGGGACAGATAAGTTAGAAACAAAAAAAAATGATTTTTTTTTTTTTGAAATGTTTAATTTGTTTGAAAGGTGTTTTACATCTTCCTTAGCATATTTTAGGCCATATATGACAGTCGATTTGTTTGTGTGGGACCACCCCATTGTTCCTGGGTAGAACCAGTACTGTATACCTACCTTTTTCAAAGTCGAGATCCCGGTTTGATTCGAACCCGCAGCAGTGAGAAATGAGGTTTAACTCCTCGACCACGGAGTCACAAATGTTGAAGTATAAACGTTACACTGTTTTATGGACCATTTTTTTTATCACAATCCGGTTTTAAAGGGACACACGGCAATCTTGATTTTTGAAAAACTTGCGGCGTCCCGTTAGTTTTTCTACACAACTTGCATTTGGCAATCATTAATATTAATTAGAAGAATAATTTAAAGCAATTTGTTTTTGCATATAATTAACTGTTGAATATATTGCACCGGTAATATATTTAAACATACGGTAGGTTAAGACGAAAACTCATCATGTCAAAATGATACTTGTTAAATAAATCGTCCCTTAAATTATATATTACAATTTTCATAAGCAGCATTGCAGATTGTGAATGCATACTGTTGCCATGATCATGCATACTGTTATTTTATAAACAGCAGTGAAAATTAGTATCACCTAACATGTATGTAGATCAATAATTCTTAACAGAGAATCAGTTTTTTGAAACTATTAAAAAAAGTTGTTAACATCTTTTAAGGAAACTTATTTAGACTGCCTGTTGTCATGGTAACAATGAAATGATATCAACTAAGTATGAATACCACAAGGCCAACTCTATGCAGTCATCGAAATTAGGATTTCAAACCACTTCGGGCTTATATTCTTTGCTTTTGAACAAGCCCGGATAAAAACGAACAAGCCCAGAAAAAAGTATGTCAAAAATTGAAAAAACACCAGTATACTCTCTATGGGCCTAATATAATATTACAATCTCTATAATATCCTAAACAGTGCACTTCAAAATAAAACTCGAGGATATTATGACTGTCAGGGGACGAATTATATTTTACTGCAGGACCAGTGGCATTGACATGTTACTTGTCCTTATAGGATGTTTACTCATCCTGCTCATATTGTAAAAGTTCATAAGTCAAAGTAGTCAGATACCATCATTTAACAATATTATATATAAATAAAACAAAGGGAAACATCATAATGTTTTGTTTTCTTTATACATGTATAAATCAATGAAAATTATGAAACTTGGTCCAGTATTGTAGATATTCATAGGCTATATAATTTAATAAAAGGCAGAACAAAGAACAGTTTTCACTATTTTATTTGATATATATATTTCCAACACAATACATGGTTTTTGATCATTCTGTATTCTATATTATACATTTATGTAAAAGATGCAAATTAAGAAACATGAATATGTAAATTGTAATTACATTTAAATGTAAAACATGAGAAAACCGGTTAATAAAATAGACCAAATGATTCCCAAAAGGGCTAAATGCATTCATAGCGCCATTAAAGCATCTTGCACAGATTTGTTTGTGTTTCCAAACATGTATAACTGTTAAAGTGAGCTAGGATAAATGCCAGGATATGAACCTGGAGCTGTTTAATAAGGAGAAAATAATTTTAAATACTGTATTTACACTTACACTCCAATGGCATATCAATCATCACAGACAAGTACAGTTATGAACCATTTGTATATCTAAATATATGATACCAAAATAACATAAAAAACAGTAGATATTAAATCATTTTAGAATTATTTTGTGTTTAGAATTTGCCATATCAGGATGTCAAGAAACTCATTTCTCAATGAGTAATGCAAACACAAAATATTCAGAAATATTCATTTTCTTCAAAACATAGAACTCCATGTGTTCTCGGAACACAGTGAGTCCTATATAAGAGACACTCAATGTGTTCTCAGAACACAGAGAGTTCTATTTATTGATTATTTGCACAAAAAAGGATATCTTGAGTGTTTTCATTACTCGTAGAGTAATGAGGTTTTAGCTCTACTGTTAGCTCTACTGTTCAGAGATCATCAGAGCTTATGCCGCGGTGCGGTGTCCGTCGTCCGTCCGTCTGTCCGTCCGTAAACTTTTATTTGTAGCAACTACTTCTCTGAAACCACTGGATGGATATTCATGAAACTTTACAGAAATTTTGCCCATGAAGTCTAGTTGATCCTAGCAAAAATTCATGTTGATGTGAAATCCAAGACGGCCACCAAAGCTAAAAATAGATTTTTAAAATACAAGTTTGTAGCGACTACTTCTTGAAAACTATAAGTGATATTGATATGGGACTTTTTCTAAAATGATCAGCATGACATGATGTTGGTCCTTGTCAAAAATCGTTTTGATTCGACGTTAAACATGGCTGCCAGCGGCCATCTTTGTTTACATAGAGTTATATAATGAAAACTTGTAGCGACTACTCCTTTGAAACTACTTGACGGATTTTCATGAAACTTCAGAGGAATGTTGCTCTTGATGACTTATTGATCCTAGCAAAATGTCAGGTCGGCCGGAAATTCAAGATGGCCACCACGGCTAAAAATAAATTTTCAAAATACAAGTTTGTAGCGACTACTTCTTGAAAACTATAAGTGATATTGATATGGGACTTTTTCTAAAATGATCAGCATGACATGATGTTGGTTCTTGTCAAAAATCGTTGTGATTCGACGTTAAACATAGCTGCCAGCGGCCATCTTTGTTTACATAGAGTTATATAATAAACACTTGTAGCGACTACTCCTCTGAAACTACTTGGCGGACTTTCATGAAACTTCACAGGAATGTTGCTCTTAATTTCTAATTGATCCTAGCAAAATTTCAGATCGGCCAGAAATTCAAGATGGCCGCCATAGCTAATAGATTTTTAAAAAATAAGTTTGTAGCGACTACTTCTTGAAAACTATAAGTGATATTGATATGGGACTTTTTCTAAAATGATCAGCATGACATGGTGGTTATCCGAGTCGAACATTATTTTGATTCGACGTTAAACATGGCTGTCAGCGGCCATCTTTGTTTACATAGAGATATAATGAAAACTTGTAGCGACTACTCAGAAACTACTTGACGGATTTTCATGAAACTTCACAGGAATGTTGCTAATGATGTCTAATTGATCCTAGCAAAATTTCAGGTCGGCCGGAAATTCAAGGTGGCCGCCATGGCTAAAAATAGGTTTTCAAAATACAAGTTTGTAGCGACTACTTCTTGAAAACTATAAGTGATATTGATATGGGACTTTTTCTAAAATGATCAGCATGACATGATGTTGGTTCTTGTCAAAAATCGTTTTGATTCGTTGTTAAACATGGCTGTCAGCGGCCATCTTTGTTTACATAGAGTTTTATAATGAAACCTTGTAGCGACTACTCCTCTGAAAGTTTGTAGCTACTTCTTCCTGAAATCAAAATCAATCAGTAGAGCTTCAAGGTCATTGACCTCTTGTTTGCATTTTTGATCTATGGCAAATTCTAAACAAAAAATAATTCTAAAATGATTTAATAGACTGTTTAAAGTGCTAGTTTGGCTTCATTTATATAACCGTGGAATGATGAAATATGACATTTAAAAAAAATAATATATATATTAAAAAATAAAATAAAAAGCCTACCCTATTTATTTTTTTGAAATCACATATTTTTTTTTGTCTAAATCAAGAAAACCACTTCAGTTAGTAGTTTGACTTGTAAAGATTATTATTTTTCATCATTTACAAGTTAATGGCTCATAATTTTACACAGGCCTTTTTCTGCCCATTTTGGGAAAAAGACCCTGGACAAATGGGGAAAATTTACGCCGTAAATTTTGCCCAATTGGGAAAAAATTTAATCGCTTTACGCCTCAAATTGGGAATTTTTATAAGTTAGTTGTACATAAATATCAGGTTGTTTTAATTGTCTGGTTTCAATACATGATATCATACATGATTTAAATATTGTTACTTTTATAGTAACAATATATAAACATTTGTATATTTGACCTGACTTTGTAAAAAAAAAAAAAAAAAAAAGGAAGGAAGGGGAATTTTATTTCAGAATTGGGAAAAAACAACTATTTGGCATTGGGAACGGGTGATACTAATAGAAAAAGGCCTGTTACACATACTTACCTTCTACATTTCAGAATGGGCATTGACATAGGTACTTATAGATGCCGCATAGGGACCTTTCAACACGGCCCTGGGCTCGATGTAATTCTACTTCATGTGTATATCAACTACACAGGATGCATGAAGATAGTGGGAGCTGTATCCTTCATCGGGCTTTTGCTGCTAATGGGTGGCATCGAGGCTAACCCGGGACCATCAGCAGGTACAATTTGATAATTTTTAGCCGAATCGGATAAATTTCACCGGAGTTATGGCCTTGTTTTGCTGAAAAATGCCATATTAAGCCTTGTGAACACTCTAGCACCTTCATTTATTATTTGATCTTTACCAAACTTGCACAGATTGTTAATATCAATGAAAGCTCGGACAAGTTTGACAACCAGCCAAATCGGATCAGTAACACAGGAGTTATGGACCTTGTCTTTTCCGAAAATTGCTGTTTTCTGCCTTGTGAACGCTCTAACATCTTCATTTATTATTTGATCGTTACCAAGCTTGCACACATTGTTAATACCAATGATAGCTTGGACAAGTTCGAAAATCAGCTAATAAATTGGGTCAGTAACACCAGAGTTGTGGCCCTTGTTAGTTCTACTGGCCGAAGGTCATCAGAGCTTATGGGATGCCGAGTTGTCTGTCGTCCGTCCGTCCGTCGTCCGTTGTTAACTTTTGACTCGTTAAGACGATAGGGCCTTCATTTTTCATCCAAACTTTACCACATTGTTAATATCAATGAAAGCTCGGACAAGTTTGAAAACCAGCCATATCGGACTAGTATCAGCGGAGTTGTAGCCCTTGATTTAGTTAAAAATGCTATATTTTGCATCGTTAAGACGATAAGGGCTTCATTGTTCATCAGGTCTTTACCAATCTTTATCAGATTGTTAATGTCGTTGAAAGCTCGAACAAGTTGAAAACCAGCCATATCGGACTAGTAACAGCTGAGTTATGGCCCTTGATTTAGTTAAAAATGCTATATTTTGCCTCGTTAAGACTATAGGGGCTTCATTGTTCATCCGATCTTTACCAAACTTTATCAGATTGTTAATATCAATGAAAGCTCGAACAAGTTTGAAAACCAGCCATATCGGACCAGTAACATCGGAGTTATGGCCCTTGATTTACTTCAAAATGATATATTTTGCCTCGTTAAGACGATAGGGCATTCATTTTTCATCCGATCTTTACCAAACTTCATCAGATTGTTAATGTTAAGTTCGAAAACCAACCAGATCAGACCAGTAACAGCGGAGTTATGGCCCTTGATTTGGTTAAAAATGCTATATTTTGCGTCATACGATAGGGCCTTCATTTTGCATCTGATCTTTGCCAAACTTTACCAGATTTTACGACTGTCTTTTTTATATTATTATTAATTTTATTTTAATTATTATTTATTTAATTTTTTTTTTTATTTTTTTTTTTTTTGATTTATTTTTTTTCTTTTTTTTTTTATATCTGATCTTTACCAAACTTTACCAGATTCTTTAGTTATAGCCCTTGATTTAGTTAAAATGCTGTTTTTTGCCCGAAACTTTAAAAAAAACGTAAATGGCAGTCACTCGCTTCATTGATGTTATAAGAGCCATGTTAGCCAGTAGAGCGTCCACAGGCACTCTTGGGCCTCTTGTTTTTTCTAAAAAAAACGCCATTTTCTGCCTTGTGAACACTCTAGCACATTCATTTATTATTTGATATTTACCAAACTTGCACAGCTTGTTATTATCAATGAAAGCTCAAACAAGTTCGAAAACCAGCTAAATCGGATCAGTAACACCGGAGTTATGGCCCTTGTTTTTTCTGAAAAATGCTGTTTTCTGCCTTGTGAACACTTCAATATTGATTGGACCTTTACTTAACTTTGCCAGTGTCTTTATATTAATAAAAGCTCGGACAAGTTCGAAAACCGGCAAGATCGAAATAACTTCACCGGAGTTATGGCCCTTGTTTTGCTAAAAAATGCCATATTAAGCCTTGTGAACACTCTAGCACCTTCATTTATTATTTGATCTTTACCAAACTTGCAAAGATTGTTAATATTAATAAAAGCTCGAACAAGTTCAAAAATCAGCCAGATCAAACCGTTAACAGCGGAGTTATTGCCCTTTATTTAGTTAAAAATGCTATATTTTGCCTAATTAAGACGATAGGGCCTTCATCTTTCATCCAATCTTTACCAAACTTTACCAGATTGTTTATATAAATAAAAGCTCGGACAAGTTCGAAAACCAGCTAGATCGGACCATTAACAGAGGAGTTAAGGCCCTTGATTTAGTTAAAAATGCTATATTTTGACTTGTTAAGACGGCAGGGCCTTTATCTTTCATTGGATCTTTACAAAACTTTACCAGATTGTTTATATAAATGAAAGCTCGTACAATTTCAGCCAGAACGGTCCAGTAACAGCGGAGTTATGGCCCTTGATTAAGTTAAAAATTCTATATTTGCCTCGTTAAGACGATTAGGCCTTCATTTTTCATCTGATCTTTACCAAACTTGTTTAACAGATTGTTAATGTCAATGAAAGCTCGGACAAGTTCGAAAACCAGCCAGATCGGACCAGTTACAGCGTAGTTATGGCCCTTGATTTAATTAAAAATTCTATATTTTGCCTTGTTAAGATGATAGGGCCTTCATTTTTCATCCGATCTTTACCAAATTCTACTAGATTGTTAATGTCATTAAAAGCTCAAAGAATTTCAGAAACAAGCCAAATCGGACCAGTAACAATGGAGTTATGGCACTTGATTTTGTTAAATATGCTATATTTTGCCTTGTTAAGGCAATAGGGCCTTCATTTTTCATCTGATCTTTACCAAACTTAACCAGATTTTTTTGACTTTGTTGTTCTTTAATTATTTTTATATTTTTTTAGAGCGTCCACAGGCCCTCTTGGGCCTCTTGTTATTTAAAAAAAAATGACTAAACAAATGACTAAGAGTGTGCGTTTACAAATATGGGCACTTATATTATGACTGAGGTCGCATTTCACATGTTCAGAGAGTATTCAGAGGCATATAATAGCAATTTATCAACAAATCTTGTGACGACTACTCCTCTGAAAACTATTGGATGGATTTTTATGACACTTTACAGCAATGTTACTCTTATTACAAAAATGATTTTTATTTAAGAAATATTGAAAATAAAATGTATTAACTCTGACAACTCTAAGCAGGGCTTTGTTCCACAACATTAGAAAGAGGCCCCGCCCCAAGGGTCACATGTTTTACATAGAC
Organism: Cyrtodaria siliqua; assembly: GCA_037043455.1. Taxonomy (NCBI): domain Eukaryota; kingdom Metazoa; phylum Mollusca; class Bivalvia; order Adapedonta; family Hiatellidae; genus Cyrtodaria; species Cyrtodaria siliqua. The sequence continues at coordinate 64,278 of JAWPHD010010962.1, read as the reverse complement.
ATGTATAGGGAAAAACTTAAAAAATCGTCTTCTCTGAAACTGCAAGAGCCAGAGGTGTAATATTTTGCATTCGCTATAAGCTTATGGTCCTCTACCAATTTTGTTCAAATGGTGACCCTGGGGTCAAATTTGACCCCGCCCCATTCGTCAAAATTTTACATAGACTTACATAGGAAACACATTAAAGTCTTCTTCTCTGGAACTAAAAAAGCCATAGGTTTAATAGTTTTCATTTACTATACTCTTATGGTCCTTTACCAAGTTTGTTCAAATGGTGACTGGGGTCACATTTGGCCCCGCCCAGGGGTCATGTTTTACATAGACTTGTACAGGGAAAAACTTAAAAAATCTTCTTCTCTGAAACTACAAAGCTCACATATATTACATGTAGCCCTGGGGTCACATTTGGCCCTGCCCTAGGTGTTACACTCTAGCACCTTCATTTTGTATTTGATATTTACCAAACTGTGTCGGTGTCTTTATATCAATGTGTTTTACACAACAGAGCCCACATTTCTTGAACAATCATAACCAAACTTGCACAGATTGTATATGACCATAAGATTTCGAAGAAGTGTGATAATGTACCAGTATTCAGGTGATCGATTTAGGGCCATTTTTTGCCCTCTTGTTTTATAAAGGTAATACATTCGTGACGATGACGACGCAAATTAATTATTATACCAGTCCTGTCACTTAGCAGTGATTGTTTCCGTTTTCGATTTTCAATGCATGTACTTCTTTTTGGCATTGAAAGTTGTTGATTTGAAGTTTGCTTTTCTCATCGGAATCAAGCATACAAAGTCAACAACGTAGATAAATCTCAAGATAAATACTTTAATTTACTTGTTGCGAAGAAATATATTAAAAATCGATTGAATATTGTGTTATACACACATTTGCGGATTACACAAAATGTCAGCCATTTGCATTCAATATTATCATGATGTAGTTGTTTTTCAAAGCATATTTCGCCTAGTCATAAACTTGATTCTTACAAATTATAATATTATGTTTGTTTGAAATTTCGAAGGTTAAATATTATTTTAAAACTAAGTTAGATGATGGATGTTCTACGATTCGGAAGATTTCAATGGATGAAAGTATACTATTTTTGGAAGGGGTTTCCCCGGAATACATGTCACGTGATATCTCTATTTCTAAACTTCCATTCAAAATTGAGCGCACAAGTTTGCGAGAAGCAGATTAACCTATTGCAAATATTGCTTGTTGTTTACATCAGCTACTGTAGACCACAATGCACTCGATAGATACACACAAGACGATTTGGGAGTTATTCTAGAAACCCAACACAAACAATAGACTTGTTTTATGCAACAGTCAACCTAAAGTCTTTAATTCTGGTGTTATATATAATTTGAAAGACACTGGTAATTGAAGTCTTAAAAAAAAAAAAAAAAACGACCTACCGACCCCCATTTTTAGCTCTACTGGTCGAAAAAAAGCTTGTATTGTTCAATGATTAACAAACACTGCCCCTTCAAATAATGAAAAAGTCACGGGACTGAAATGTCAAGGTAAGTTAAACAAGAGGGCCTGTGGACGCTCTACTGGCTCAAGATAAAGTTTATGTATAAGGGGCCATAAGTCTTTCAAAAATCATTCAACTGGAACATGGTGATATACGCATTACTAGGCTTGGTACTGATCATCCCTGCAAAATTTTGTTGAAATCCAGCCAGAGGTTTAGGAGAACAAGTCTATACAAAGTTATTAAAACCTTTAAGGGCTCATAACTCTGCCAAAATTCATTCAACCAGAACATTGCAATGACAGGACAGGCTTGGTACTGATCATCCCCGCCAAGATTCGCTGAAATCTGGCAAAGTGTTCAGAAGGGACTCATGTGGATAAAGTTTGTGTATTAAAAGATTTAAAGGGCCATAATTCAACCGAAAAATGGCGATGATATGCACAACTAGGCTTGATACTGATCATCATTAAGTTTCGCCTATATCGAGCCAGGGGTTCAGGAGAACTAGCCAGGAAAAAATTGTGGTTTCAAAATCCTTTAAAGGGCCATAACTCTGCCAAATATCTGTAAACCGGAACGCGACAATGACATGAACAACAAGGCTTGGTGCTGATCATCCCTGCAAAGTTTCATTGAAATCTGGTGAGGGGTTCAGGAGAAGTAGATCAGACAAAGTTGGTGCATTAAAACCTTTAAAGGGCCATAATCTGCCAAAAATCATTCAACCGGAACAAGACATGGAATTGATCATCCCTTAAAAGTTTCGTTTAATCCGGCAAGGGGTTCAGGAGAACTAGTCGGAACAAAGTTTGTGTATTAAAACTTTTAAAGGGCTATAATCATTCAACTGGAACACGGTGACTTATGTACAACTAGGCTTGGTACTGATCATCCCTTCAAAGTTTCAATGAAATCCGGCCACATGATGGTCCTTTTGTCTATACGAGGCCAAGATATAGCATATTTCAGAAAACCAAGGGGATGACTCTGAATATAAATTATGTATTAATGTCAGTTGTATCGCATATATATATTTAGACGAAAATTGCATTGCACATAATGGGTATGTACTCAGGGATCACCCTAGGATTGAATTGCAATGAGGCAAAATGTCCCATTTGATTGATTTTAATGAGATTCACATTTTCATGAAACATTTCCGATGCGAAGCCGATGAAAGACCAGCAGTCGTTCGTCGACCGCGCGTAGCACTGGAGGCCGCTAGGGGCTGGAGGCATGCCGCCCAGAACAATTCGAAATTAAGGTGTGATTATCTGCATTATGGCTCATTTCCCACCCCCACCCCACAACCCCTCCCCAATTTGTTTGACAAAAAAAATACAAAGAGACCGACAGACAGACAGACAATGTCTTCCTGGTACGGGGGGAATGTTTTGGAAATTGAGAATATGACACAATAGCCCAGCCATTTCACACCTGACATTTGCCAACCGATCACGGTTAATGTAGCGTTTACCTCAGATTTTAAAAAGGGCAGGTGTTCCCTGCAAAAAGGGCGTTTTTAAGCGCGCTTTATTATGTAAAAAGGGCATTTTCGAGTGCGCGAAAACTTCAAAATGAAACGAACAAAAATGTCAATTGTATTGATGCAAATGAAATAAAATATAAAGTTGTTATAAGGCCTAAAAGGTTTGTTTCTGGTTACGTCCTCAAAAAAAGATGGGTCGGTAGGTAGGGATATTTTTTTTCTAATGTTATCCACTGTCCATTATTCAGAGTGTAATAACAGGCTTACAGATGGTACCTGGGTTACCACGCGGATAACTGACCGTTTTTCAGTTATAGACGAAAATCGCGGCGATTTTACTGCGGATTGTCACCGGCAAACATCACCGGCATTTCCTGTGACCGTCAAAATCACAGCGATTGGAAAATGCAATGTTGAAGAAAGTGATCGACGTGTTTCTCGGTGTTAAGTTCACGGCGAATCGCAGGGGAGTTCCAACAGACAAAATATTATTTAAAAATAATAGTTGACATATTTTAAAATTTGCCGATGGGTTTACCGAATTAAACTAAAAGGTCAACAAAAATATGTAAAAAAATCGACAATAGAAACTACAGTCTACTATGCATAGCGTCGAAGGCTGAGCGCGCAAACAAAAACATGTACATTGTACCAGACAAATACTCATACGCTTTAGTACACGTTGCTAACATCCAGGTTTTTCTATTTTATAGAAATTATGCAAATTTTTTTTTAAAATTTTCCCGGAAGCTGAGATATTCAAGTTCAAAGTTCACCTATAAAAATCTTTTCCCCGATAGTTTTTGTCATTATTTACCAGGGCCTTCTGTTCAGGAAATAGTCTCGATCATCCAGACCTCTCGCGAGACTTCTCTCAAAGAAGTCCAGCACTCGCAGTCAGCTTGAGTGTGTCTGGTTGATAGAGTCTATTCAGGCCTGAAAAAAATAATTGTGTGGTTCGAGTCACCCGACCCTACCTACGAATACCCGCCGACCCTGACGTTTTTTTGGTCCATTTCGAAAAAAAACATGTACACAAGTGAAGAGCAAATCGAAAACAATTATAATTACAGTAATTATAGTACATAATTCAGTGCATCTTCTTTGCGTTCATAAAAAACAATCCTTAAAAAAAAAAAAAAAAAAAATCCGACCTACCCTACCTACCAATTTTGAACATGTTACCAGAACCACAACATTTTTTTTTTAGGCCTCAGGAAACAGAAATTCTTATAATTAGTATGGTGCCCCGATGCAGCTTTTTTAAAAAAGCGCGGTTAAGGATTGTTATCCAATCTTCGAAGATCGCTTATTTTATTAAACTTTTGATTATGTTGGACATACTTATTGACGAAGTTTGGTAAATTATTTGTTATACAGACTATACAAGATAAAAGAATAAACAATTTAAATTTACTAGATTTAATGCACAGATTGTATATGACCATAAGATTTCGAAGAAGTTCAATAATGGGCCATAACTCAGGTGATCGATATAGGGCCATCTTGGCCCTCTTGCCCTCTTGTTTTGTATTATATTTACACGAGCATATTTGTGTTTTACTTATATTGCCTATTAATGCTGCCTTCTTGGTTAGAGATTAGATCATGGCGGGGATTTCTTTATTTACACTGTCCTGTTTTAATGGGATGACAGTAGGGTAAGTGTGAGGTTTGGTGCACCCTAGAACCGGTTTAAACACCCAGTGGCCTACTTTGCCACTGACTGTTCCAAGGCGGTAGCCCTATTGTCAACCCTTTCGTGTTTGTGATGTTGTTTGCATTTATTATTACTTTTGCCTTCTTGTTTGTCTGTTTGCGTGTTTGTTTCTGTGTTTTGTGGTTGACTGTCCTCCTTGAATGCTACTTTCCCTGTCCGATCTTTTTATATTTCTTTATCTGTGAAAATAAATTACCCCAAAGACAACAACTTGTCGCAAATTGGCGCGTAACGCGTGTTAGCAAATTGTTATGCACACCCTGTTCGCATATTTGCACACCCGGTTCTTGAATTTCTGCCTAATACACCGATTCCCTATACACCTTAAACAATCTATTGCTTTGATAATAAATTAAAGAATCTGTTACATTTATTCCTACACTTGACAGTTTTACATACCTTTCATTAATGTATGCCAATTTAAAAGCTTTCATGGACTGATAAATTGAAAACTGTTTGCAAAATGTAATTCACTGTATAAAACTTGTGGGTGGGGTATTGCACGCAAAGGCAAATTAAGTATTTTTAGTTTGAAACTGTTTATATAATGATGTCATCAAATATTTTCTTTTATAAACATATAAATGATTATAAATATCCTTTTGTTCTTTTTAACAATTTAGATGTGTTGTTTCCCTCACCACCACACGGAATCACTGACTCAAAGACTGAGTATGAATGCCATGCCCAAACACTGGAACTTCCTAAATATTCCCCATGAACTTCCAAATTTGATATACAGGAAGTTTGAACTTCCTAAATTTGAACCTTAGTGGAAGCCCTGACACCTATACATATTTTAAAACATAGATAAGTAACTGGGTTGCACATGATATTTGCATGATATTTTATGTTTGCATTTACAGGCAACATGGAAACATTGAAAGATCGTCTTAACAATACCGACTATAAAACATGGTTAAAAGGTGGGCTTGTTTTGAAACATCTGAAAAATGGAATTGCTGACTATTTAGACAGCGAAGTACAATCCCTGCACACATCTATCCTGAATAGCATTCAGACAGGGCTACCAGCAGGAGCAGCAGTATCATGTACGACATGTAACAATGCATCAGCAAAACAGAGAAACTGGGCGTGTAGATCCCGTAACATATGTACCGATATTAATACTGCCCTTGTCAATCAGCATAAAATGAAAAGACTAATGCTGGCAAACACGGACGTTAGTTTGTGGACCAACCTTGCCAACTATTGGGAGGTCGGAAAGTGTTTTATATCCATTGGCTATAAAGACAAGCAGACCGCTCGGGAGATAGACTGTACTGGTCTGCTTTGCCTAATAATCAACTGTAAACAGATACAGCAAAACTTCTCAACAACCTTGACACTGCCAGTGGATATATTTGAACAGGTATCTAGATTGTGTTTTCTCTATCACGTGTTAACATGGTTAATGTAGGGTACATCAACATTTATAGATCTATATTATAAGTATCTTTCATGGGTATCCGGTGAAGATAGGGAATTCCAACCAGATGTATAAGTGTTTTTATCGGAACCGAGGCTGTGCCGAGGATCTGATTAAAACACTTATACTGAGGGTTGGAATTCCCTATCTGAACTGAATACACATGATAGATTCTTTTTCTTGCATATCAGAGACATGTTGTGCGTCGACGCCGCCAGCTACTAACGTTTTGCATGTTTTCCTGCATACCGGATGTTGGCGCGCGTCAATTTTATCTGTAGGTTACATGAGCAGGTATCTAGATGTGTGTCTCTATCACTTGTTAATGTAGGATACATGAGCGGGTATCTAGATTGTGCTTTCCCTATCACTTGTTAATGTAGCATACATGAACAGGTATCTAGATTGTGCTTTCCTTATCACTTGTTAATGTAGGACACATGAACAGGTATCTAGATTGTGCTTTCCCTATCACTTGTTAATGAAGGTACATGAGCAGGTATCTAGAGTGTGTTTTCCTCATCACTTGTTAATGCAGGTTACATGAGCAGGTATCTAGATTGTGCTTTTCCTATCACTTGCTAATGTAGGATACATGAGCAGGTATCTAGATTGTGTTTTCCCTTTCACTTGTTAATGTAGGATACATGATCAGGTATCTAGATTGTGCTTTTCCTATCACTTGTTAATGTAGAGTACATGATCAGGTATCTAGATTGTGCTTTTCCTATCACTTGTTAATGTAGGACACGTGAACAAGTATCTAGATTGTGTTTTTCCTATTACTTGTTAATATAGGATACATGATCAGGTATCTAGATTGTGTTTTCCCTATCACTTGTTAATGTAGGATAAATGAACAGGTATCTAGATTGTGTTTTTCCTATCACTTGTTAATGTAGGATACATGATCAGGTATATAGATTGTGCTTTTCCTATCACTTGTTAATGTAGGACACGTGAACAGGTATCTAGATTGTGCTTTTCCTATCACTTGTTAATGTAGGATACATGATCAGGTATCTAGATTGTGTTTTCCCTATCACTTGTTAATGTAGGATACATGAGCGGGTATACAGATTGTATTTTCCTCATCATTTGTTAATGTAGGTTACATGAGCAGGTACATGTATCTAGATTGTGTTTTCCCTATCTCATGTTAATGTAGGATACATGAGCAGGTATCTAGATTGTGTTTTCCCTATCACTTGTTAATGTAGGATACATGAGCGGGTATATAGATTTTGTTTTACTCATCACTTGTTAACGTAGTATACATGAGCAGGTATCTAGATTGTGCTTTCCCTATCACTTGTTAATGTAGGATACATGAGCAGGTATCTAGATTGTGGTTTCCCTATCACTTGTTAATGCAGCATACATGAGCAGGTATCTAGATTGTGTTTTCCTCATCACTTGTTAATGTAGGATACATGAGCAGGTATCTAGATTGTGTTTTCCTCATCACTTGTTAATGAATGGTACATGAGCAGGTATCTAGATTGTGTTTTCCTCATCACTTGTTAATGTAGGATACATGAGCAGGTATCTAGATTGTTTTCCTCATCACTTGTTAATGTAGGTTACATGAGCAGGTATCTAGATTGTGTTTTCCTCATCACTTGTTAATGTAGGATACATGAGCATGTATCTAGATTGTGGTTTCCCTATCACTTGTTAATGTAGCATACATGAACAGGTATCTAGATTGTGCTTTCCCTATCACTTGTTAATGTAGGACACATGAACATGTATCTAGATTGTGCTTTCCCTATCACTTGTTAATGAAGGGTACATGAGCAGATATCTAGATTGTGTTTTCCCCATCACTTGTTAATGCAACATACATGAGCAGGTATCTAGATTGTGTTTGCCCTATCACTTGTTAATGAAGGGTACATGAGCATGTATCTAGATTGTGCTTTCCCTATCACTTGTTAATGTAGCATCCATGAACAAGTATCTAAATTGTGCTTTCCCTATCACTTATTAATGAAGGCTACATGAGCAGGTATCTAGATTGTGTTTTCCTCATCACTTGTTAATGTAGATTACATGAGCAGATATCTAGATTGTGCTTTCCCTATCATTTGTTAATGAAGGGTACGGTGAGCAGGTATCTAGGGTGTGTTTTCCCTATCACTTGTTAATGTAGGACACATGAGCAGGTATCTATATTGCGTTTTCCCTATCACTTGTTAATGTAGCATACATGAACAGGTATCTAAATTGTGCTTTCCCTATGACTTATTACAGTGTTTCTGTAGGTCTCAATTTTTTAGGGGTCATCCTTAACCCCCTGTGGAATAAACTGGGTGTCATTTTGTAAATATAGGAGTCATTTTTGTTGGACATGCATTTTGATGAATAGAACAAGTGATATCACGTCAGATAGACATACATTATTAGTTGATTAGACATCTTCGGTTGATTAGACATCTTCGGTGGATTGGTCAGCAAAAAAAGGAAGTTAACCGGCGTAATGTTACATTTTGGGTTTGTATGCCATTTTAGCGGCCGTATCTTGATCATCTACGCGCTTTTATTTGCTTGTGTTTTTATATAAGCGTCTACCTACTCAGACCCACATACACGCAATCGATATGACGATGCCAATAACGCCGAAAGTACAGACATTAGTTTAAAAATAGACAAAGAATGAATAACTTTATTTTCCAATCACGGGCCACAAAGATAGCATTATAATCACTGTAAAATGAACAACATAATGAAACATAACAAAAGCCTAATTCTGATTAGCATAATAACAGTAAATTTAAATGAAATTATAAGATGTAATATGATCCATATGACGATGACAATAACACGAAAGTACAGGTATTAGTTTTTCCTGTTCTAAATATAGACCAAGATGTAAATAGAAATAAGTTCAATCATGATTCCTTACATTTGAAGCTTTTCGAGAAAGTATTACGATGATAATTTGACGGGAATTTCATTGCTAGCCTATTCAATTTCATTGCGTCACGAAAAACGCACAAGCTGATTTATGTCGCGTCACCGATTATTTTAGTGCGTCACAAACGCAAGAAACGCGCTTTCGCGGAAACACTGTTATTAATGAAGGGTACATGAGCAGGCATCTAGATTGTGCTTTCCCTATCACTTGTTAATGTAGGGTACATTAGCAGGTATCTCAATATTGCTTTCCCAATCACTTGTTAATGGAGAATACATGAGTAGGTATCTAACTTGTTTCCCCTAAGCAGGGATCACCCTAGGATTGAATTTCAATGAGACAAAATGTCTCATTAGCTTGATTTTAATGAGACATTTACCATTTTCACGAAACATTTCGGATTCAAAGTTAATTGCTTACACCAGTACATAGTTAATCACGTCATTATAGATCGGGGGATAATGGTCAGACATGACTAGAAGTTGATAAATTATTATAAAAATGGCCATGTTTATTCATAATCAATCGATTTACTTTGACACCGCCGGGTCCGCGAAGCAAAAGCGAACCGGAAGTTTACAGACATAACAATCTCCTTTTGATGTGTTTTCGAATAATTTGATATTTTCTCATTTTATAGGTTTTAATCGCGAATAATTGGATCTGAACAAATTAACTTGGGATTTTAAATGAAATATAAATCAATATATTTGCATTACGAACCGAAATGGTGAAAATGGATTTCCCGAATTCGATGCGACAATTTGTTCCATTTGTCTTTTTTTCATGAGATTTTTGAGATTTTAATTCGAGAATATTGCGGAATCGCGGCCTAGAGTGATCCCTGCCTAAGGGATTTTAACGAAACTGTACGAAAAGGTGCAGTTAATAGAAAGGAAGCTTGGGATTGCTAATCGGATCAGTTGGTCCAAGGTCACTTACTATGAATAGAAAATTGGTTTCAGATCAAAACTTTACTTTTCCTTGAGGAACTAAAGCCTGGTAGGAGACACATTAATTAATATATATAGATGGGTCTTTATGTTTCTATACTAACATGCACATTGTATATTGTATCAGATTCGATGCATTCGAAATGAGAAAATCATGCACAATGCCGATCTCACACTCTTACAAGCTGACTTGGATGATCTAGTCAAGTGCTCTTTGGCAGTTCTGACAGACCCCGTGTTGTTGACAAAGGCAGGATCCATTCATGCTGTAAATAAAATCAATGAGGTGTGTATACAGTTGTCTAGGATACTTTACTTTAGATAGAGATATCGCAAACAATTAATACATGTCAGACATGTATATCAATAAATATAGTTCTTAAGCAGTTTGCGGCAATTCAAGTATGTATATACATGTATAAGACATTAAGAACATGTACAGAATAAATATACATGTACAAGTCAAGCATGTATATACATGTATATGACAGAAAGAACATGTACAAAATAAACATGAATGTACAAGTCAAGCATGTATATGCATGTATATGGCATAACAAAAACAGATATAAAATAAACAAACGTACGAATAAAGTAAGAATATACTTGTATAATACATATGTACAAGTCAAGTATGTATATGCATGCATAAGGCATACATACAAGTCAAGTATGTATACACATGCATAAGGAATATGTTAAAGTCAAGTATGTATACACATGCATGAGGCACACATACAAGTCAAGTATTTAGACACATAAGGCACACATACAAGTCAAGTATATTTACAGATGCATAAGGCATACGTACAAGTCAAGTATGTATATGCATGCAAAAGACGTATGTACAAGTTAAGTATGTATACACAAGCATAATGCATACATACAAGTCAAGTATGTATACACACGCATGAGACACACAAACAAATCAAGTATGTATACACATGCATAAGGCACACATACAAGTCAAAGATGTATACATGTACAAGTCAAGTATGTATTTGCATGCATAAGGCACACATACAAGTCAAGTATGTATACACATGCATACAGCAAACGTACAAGTCAAGTATGTATACACATGCATAATGCATACATACAAGTCAAGTATGTATATACATGCATAAGGAATATGTTAAAAGTCCAGTCAGTATGACGAATGTACAAGTTAAGTATGCATACACATGCATAATGCATACATACAAGTCAAGTATGTATACACACGCATGAGACACACAAACAAATCAAGTATGTATACACATGCATAAGGCACACATACAAGTCAAAGATGTATACATGTACAAGTCAAGTATGTATTTGCATGCATAAGGCACACATACAAGTCAAGTATGTATACACATGCATACAGCACACGTACAAGTCAAGTATGTATACACATGCATAATGCATACATACAAGTCAAGTATGTATATACATGCATAATGCATTCATACAAGTGAAGTATGTATACACGCGCATAAGGCACACATACAAGTCAAGTATGTATGCACATGCATAAGGCACACATCAAGTCAAATATGTATACATATGCATAAGGCACATGTACAAGTCAAGTATGTATATGCATGCATAAGGCACATGTATAATTCAAGTACTTAGATGCATGCATAAGACACATGTACAAGTCAAATATGTAAACACATGCATAAGAAAAGCATACCAGTCAGGTATGTATGCACACATAAGAAACACGTACAAGTCAAGTATGTATACACATGCATTAGACATAAAAAACATGTACAAATTACAAAATAAACATGAATGTACAAGTCATGTATGCATACACTTGCATAAGGCACACGTACAAGTCAAGTATTAAGATGCATGCATAAGACATGCATGCGAGTCAATATGAAGACACATGCATTTAAGGCAAATGTACAAGTACGGTATGTACATACATGCACAAGACATGCATATAAGTCGAGTATGTAGACACATGCATAATACACATGTACAAATCAAGTATGTATACATATGCATAAGGCACATGTACAAGTCAAGTATGTATACACATGCATAAGACATACGTACAAGTCAAGTATGTAGACACATGCATAAGGCACATGTACACATATGTATACACATGCATAATGCACACGCATAAGAAATACGTAGAAGTCAAGTATGTATATATATACATGTATAATACACATCTACATAAGTAGAAGTCAAGTATGTATATACATGTATAACACAAACAATATTTTATTGAATTCAATCAGGATGTTAAGAAGAACAACAGAATACCCGTTTATAGACGTTTGGTTTGTTTTTAATGTAAGAAAGCAAAATGGATGCAAGATTGCTGTGTTCCTTTCAAAATATATACCATCCGCTAAAAAGAAACCATGCATGTTTAATATCATATAAATTCTTAATATACTTTTCGAAGAAGACAAATAACAATTTAAATGTTTTTTTTCACCAGATAAACACCGCCCAGTTTACTTTCACAATGGAAGATGAACATCAAGTACTCTTCGATAGAGTAAAAGCGCTGGAAGTCAAACAGTTGGAACTTGAAATGGAGGTTAAACAAGTGAAGCAGAACATCGCTGATCAACAAACTACAACTAAAGCAGATATTGATACTTTGCAGAAAGATATGGCTTCCAAAATGGACTTGTTACAGACCGAGATGAACACGGTATGGCTATTGCAGATTTCAGTACTATGAACATCCCATATTGTGTATTTGAGATTTATGTCTATAATATATATTTGTGGGTATGCCATATATAGACCATGAGCCAGACAATGTTTTGCTACCATGCTACTATGGTGTACATTGTAGAGAAACAAAAAATCTATGATAGCAGTTCCCTGTTTTAAGAATTATCTCCTCCTTTTAAATAAAAATCAAGTTTCTAAAAAAATGTTTTCTCTGATAGTATAAGAGCTAAAGTTCTAATATTTTGCATATAGCATTATAAGAATTTATTATACCTCATGTCAATACCCCATGTTAAATCTCCATCGACTGCTGTTAAACATTTCGCGCTGTCGTACGCTGTTGTAATGTCACACCCTGGAGTGACGTCACTGGAGGGCAGCATTTTTTTTTAGTGTTACCCTCTCAATCGCATCATCTCGGAATCTATGTATTTCTAAAGATAAAATCCGACGTCACAGCAAGTTTATAAACAGATATTGATTTTTCCCATGACCAACAGTTTAAGCTCAAATGAATCGGTGAACACTTTATTCGCCTTTTCAAATCAAAAAAGAGACATACACTTCTCAAAACTGCTAACTACACCGCTCACGTTTTGGGTTATATATATCGATGGGTTGAATGTTTTTCAATAAAATAAAAAGGAAATACCAATTCAATCATTTTTACATCATTTCATTTTATTTTTTTCATGGGCAATGCTAGAACTAAACCACAATAAGCAATTACAAACGACCCATGTAAACACTAAAGTCACACTTTTCCCATATCTACATGTAGATATGGGAAAAGTGTGACTTTAGTGTTTACACGGGTCGTTTGTAATTGCTTATTGTGGTTTAGTTCTAGCATTGCCCATGAAAAAAATAAAATGAAATGATGTAAAAATGATTGAATTGGTATTTCCTTTTTATTTTATTGAAAAACATTCAACCCATCGATATATATAACCCAAAACGTGAGCGGTGTAGTTAGCAGTTTTGAGAAGTGTAGGTGTTGCTTTTTCGGCGGCGGTGGCGGCGTCAACATTCAAGTTTTGCGTTTAGGTCATTTTCTCACAAACAGTATGCACTAGACCTTTCAAACTTTGCTTATAGTTGTATCATGGGTGGAACATCGCAACGTGACAAAGCAAATGTGGAAGTGACCTTGACCCTCCAAGCAAAGGGCAGATAACTTACTAATTTTTAGGTTCAACTTTTGCGTTTAGGTCACTTTTTCACAAACTGTATGCACTAGACCTTTAAAACTTTGCTTATAGTTGTATCTTGAGTGGTACATCGCAGCGTGACAAAGCAAATGTGGAAGTGACCTTGACCCTCCAAGCAAGGGCAGATAACCTTATACTTTTTACCTTACAACTTTGGCGTTTAGGTCACTTTTTCACAAACTGTATGCACTAAGATCTTATAGTTGTATCTTGAGTGGTACATCGCAGCGTGACAAAGCAAATGTGGAAGTGACCTTGACCCTCCAAGCAAGGGCAGATAACCTTATACTTTTTACCTTCAACTTTGGCGTTTAGGTCACTTTTTCACAAACTGTTTGCACTAAGATCTTTCAAAATGTGCATATAGTTGTATCTTGAGTGGTACATTGCAACGTGACAAAGCAAATGTGGATGTGACCTTCACCATCCAAGCAAAGGGCAGATAACTTTACCTATTACATTTACATCACTTTCTCATGAACTACAATTATGCACTAGATGTTTTAAACCTAATTTATAGCTTAATCTTTGGAAGAAAACATATTCTATTTTGACATAGTTGTGTCTTCGGTAGTGCTTTTTTTTTGGATGCCTGGATTTTATCTGTGACCTTGACCTACTTTTTGGAGCTGATGATTTTTAGCTCTACTGGCCAAAGGCCTTCATTTTTCATTTGATCTTTACCAAACTTTATCAGTTTGTTAATATCAATGAAAGCTCGCACATTTTCCAAAACCAGCCAGATCGGACCAATAACAGTGGAGTTATGGCCCTTGATTTAGTTAAAAATGCTATATTTTGCCTCGTTAATACGATAGGGCTTTCATTTTTCATCTGATCTTTACCAAACTTTAGTAGATGTTTTGCCTTTTTTTTTTATTATTAGTAAATATAATTATTCTTTTAATAGATAAATTTATATATATATATTTTTTTTTGTTTAAATTTTTTTTTTTTAAATTTTTTTTTTTTTTAATTTTTTTTGTTTGAATTTTCTTATTTCATTATTTTTTTGTTTGATTTTTTTTGTGTTAACGCCGTGTTATTTGTCGTTCAATTGTAAATAATAATTTCACGCGCCCTTCGCAGGAAGCATTGCTGTGCCTATTGCATTTTTTCCCGGTTTCTTGTTGTGCATATCGCGCTTTTGTTCCAGTTTGCTGATTTATGACGGAGTTATGACACTTTGACATTTTTGCTTTAAATTTCTTGTCTAAATCCTAAACGGCTTGTTGGATTTCAAAATTTTGCAGGAAGCCTCAGTATGATGTCTAGTTGTGCAAAGCATGGTATATCAATGGAATTTTGGACAAGTTCGAAAACCAGCTAGATATAGTAACGACAGGTTATGGCCCTTGATTTGTTGAAAAATGCTATTGTATTTTCCTTTGTTAATTCTGTAGTTACATCATTTTTTGTCTGATCTTTACCATATTTGTTTAGAATGTTAATATAACCCCCCACCCCAACCCCCACCCCCCCCACCCCCCACCCTCCCCACCCCCACCCCCAGTTTTAGCCAGTAGAGCATCCACAGGCCTTCTTCGGCCTCTTGTTTTTAATAGAATGGCATTTTGTATTTAAACAAATGCACTTAAATGTCATCTCAGCAAACGGCAAACTCGATTGTTTTTAGTTACTAAAATGTTTACAAACTTTCATTTAAACATCATTGACCTTTTTATTTTTAAGTCCAGCCCCCGTTAGGCGAGACATGTGAATCCACGGATTTCTTGCATGTATTATGTTATTTATATTTGTTATGCGCTTTTTTTTTTAAAGATCTGAATAATGTTTTTGTTGACCATAACGTCTTACATCAAAACTGGTTAATCAATAAATAAAACGAAATGGATCTTTTTTTACATGTTTCATTTCCCCCAAAAAACTTCTCTTTTTTTCAGTATAATAAAATAAATATTGCATCCCAGTGAGGGTGACAGTGGATATTGGCAACCTTCGGAAAAACAATGCCAACGTCAGCCGAAGGCCAGCAGAGCTTATGGGATGACAAGTCGTCCGTCCGTCCGTCCGTCCGTCCGTCCATCCATCGTTCGTCCGTTAACTTTTGCCTTATGAACACTCTAGGGCTTTCATTATTAATCAGATCTTTACGAAACTTTGCCATTGTCTTTATATCAATGAAAGCTCAGACAAGTTCGAAAACCCATGTATAAGGAAAAACCTTAAACAAATTCTTCTCTGAAACCACAGTTCTACACTTACATGAACAGATGGATACAACCGTCTAACCAGCATCAGGGTCTGTCTACACCGTGGTTCATAACTTGGAAACCATTGAGATCCCTACCATATCATATATATACTTACTGGGCAATGAACAGACGGATACAACCATGCAACCAGCATTGGTACCGGGGTCTGTCTCCAGCCCTGGGGAAATAATCCCTGGGTCAAAACTTGCAAAACTTGCAAACCTTTGAGATCCCCAACCTAAAACCATACATACATTTAATGTGCATAAACAGACAGATACAAGCATCCAACCAGCATCGGCCCTTGATAAAGAGGATAGGGGTGTAATGTAAAACACTTTCTTTTGCAACAGAGTATATAACCACTTACTGGATCTGATTACATTTAAGACGGACACAGGAATTTGTGATGTGCAATCGACTGTGTGTTCTCGATCTTTTATGAAATTATAAGCTTGTTTGACAGTTGTTTATGCCCCCATTCGAAGAATGATTAAGAGCATATAGTGTTACCCCATTATGTCCATGTGTGCGTCCGACCGTCCGTCCGTGCGCATGTTTGTGCAAAAATGATGTCCGAATTCTAACTTGGCTAATTGTTATCGGATTTTTCCAAACTTGGTCAAATTGTATATGGGCACAATGTCGCGGCCAGTTTATTTTCGGCCCCATTGCCCCTGTAGTTCTAGAGTTGTGGCCCTTGGAATAGTAAAAATCGTGAAATTAATGGTGTCCGCACTCTGACTTGGGTAATTGTTATCCAGTTTTCTCCAAACGTAGTCAGACTGTATATTGGCACAATGTCTCGCTCAAGTTCGATTTTCAACCCGATCACCCCAGTACTTCCAGCGGTGTGCCCCTTGGAATGGTAAAAATTCACGACATAATTGTTAAAGCGGGGGTATCCGTGTCCCATGGACACATTCCTAGTTCATCTTTACGAAGAACATCAGATGAGCGATTAAGGGCCATTTTGGCCCTCTTGTTTACATTTGTGCGATAATACATCAATCCGGTGTTCACACTAGTATTGGTGCTTCTTGTAATTGATATGCAACAGTATGTTATTGCTTTTGACCTTTGTCTAAGGAAATCACTCATATTATAAAGACATAAGTATTTTGTTATGAACATTTTCCCTCTAACTTTATGTCCACTGATAACAATTTTGCAAAGCATCCACTTTGAAAAACATTCATGGGTTCTATCGATATTCTTGTTTACTTTTTAGGTTAACGAAACACTTACAAAAATCAATAGCTGTATAGATGATGATAATGATCAAACAAGAAAATTGAAGGCAGACATGGAGAATGTTAGAAAGAAAAATGAAGATTTCCTAGAAACCATTGAGGGTCTGCGACAGCGGATGGAAGCAGGTTTGTGGTTCTAAAATTGAGCACGATTCAAATTATTTCGCACTTACAATTCGAGCGGATTTGAGATATGTTTTGAATTTTTCAGCATTTGCAAAAACAATTCTAGTGCATAATTTGTGAGCAAAAGAAATATAAAAAGATCGGACAGGGAAAGTAGCATTCACGGAGGACAGTAAACCACAAAACACAGAAACAAACACGCAAACAGACAAACAAGAAGGCAAAAGCAATAATAAATGCAAACGACATCACAAACACAAAAAGGGTTGACAATAGGGCTACCGCCTTGGAACGGTCAGTGGCAAAGTAGGCCACTGGGGGGTTTAAACCGGTTCTAGGGTGCACAAAACCTCACACTTACCCTACTGTCATCCCATTAAAACAGCACAGTGTAAATAAAGAAATCCCCGCCATGATCTAATCTCTAACCAACAAGGCAGCATCAATAGGCAATATAAGTAAAACACAAATATGCTCGTGTAAATATAATACAAAAAAAACAATAGCCTAGAAAGACACAATGAAGGTACTCAATGACTTTGCAGAAGCCAGAGCAGTAAGAGAATAAACCATTAAGGGCACGACAAGAAAGATCATGGACACACATCAAACGCCACCGTCCCAGTGGGCTTTAGGTAGGCGTCATCATAGGGTCCACAGCCTGTCTGGTCATCGTACAATTAAAGTGGAAAGCATAGTGGCGAACTGTAAAAGGTTCCACCACCAAGCATGCAGTACGTTGCAAAATGATAGGGTCATAACCTCTTTTGATAAACTTTTTAACAAGTTTAACAAAGATAGTATGAAAGTGATCATGACCTAGAATCTTACGACGTTTATGAATCACATCACCATAGAAGTCAGATTGTGATAGTCTTTGTCGCAGAAGAGTCCTTAAATTACTTTTATATTTGGAAAGAAGATCAGGGTTAAGATAATAAAATTTTGCAAAGGTTTTACGAAGTTTATGGTAACGGTAACCCTGATTGAGTAACTTTTTAGTTATATAAAGATTACAAAATTAAAGTCCTCAACTCGAGTACAAGCTCTAGAAAAACGAATAAGTTGAGACACATATACCCCATAAGAAGTTGCTCGGGGAACATCCCCATCCAAGTGAGGATAATTAACAATGTCAAAATTAAAATCATCTCTCTTGTCATAGATTTTGCTAATTATTTTACCATTTTCAATCAAGAGATCTAAATCAAGAAAAGAAGCGTTATTTTCAGATATATTAGCTGTGTTAAGCTGAAGTTCTTTAGGACAAATATAATTAACCATAGTTGGAAAGAAAGGGTTGTCAATGTTCAATATGTCATCCAGATACCGAGAGGTATCATTAAAGGCTTCAATAACATCTGCCTGGGTATCTGGTGAAAGACTCAACATGAGATCCCTTTCATAGCAAAATAAGAACAAATCTGCGACAAGTGGTGCACAGTTCGTACCCATAGGGATACCAACAATTTGTTTATAAACGGTGGTTCCATACCTGACGAAAATATTATCTAATAGGAAGATGAGTGCTTCACAAACTTCATAGCAAGTCCACATAGT
Source organism: Cyrtodaria siliqua (assembly GCA_037043455.1). Classification (NCBI taxonomy): domain Eukaryota; kingdom Metazoa; phylum Mollusca; class Bivalvia; order Adapedonta; family Hiatellidae; genus Cyrtodaria; species Cyrtodaria siliqua. The sequence goes on along the minus strand of JAWPHD010010962.1, from coordinate 45,209 downwards.
ATTATTGCCAAAACTGCCGTTAGTAAAAAACGCTTTTATATTATTACATTCCAAAAATGTAGTATTTTCTCTAGCAAATGTTTTTTGAATAAGAGAAATTAGCTTGTCTTTAATAAGGTGATGTGGTAAGGTTGTATATAGTGTAGAGAAGTCATAAGTGCTTATTGATGAAACTTGACCTTTCTTGAACATTTTATTATTGATAGTCAGCATCATTGTTATGTATAACATACTTTTTTTTCAACGTTGGCATTTCTTTACTAGGCCCTTGACTGATGTGGTCACAAGGCAGTACTTAGTACTTTGTTTATGACATCAGGAATCGCTAATGTTTTCATTATTTCTGACCAGTGATGTAGTAATAAGACGAGATAGCACAGTAGTACAAACTGGTTACAAAATAAAATTAATTTAAAAAAGTTGAATTGAATAACATGTAATACTGTTACATATTGCTCCATCAGTGGAGATTCCTATCTGAGGGCCCGAAAAATAATAGATTTCCATGTTTTCATCATTTTATTCTAGTAAGTTATTTTATTACTTCCAGATACCTCTAAACTTATTACTAAATGAAGTGTTTTATAACATAAGTATATCCCTGCTTTCACAAAGTGAAGTTGGGCTATATAGGAATTGTGATGTCCGTATATCGTGTCTGGTGCATCGCGGCTCGTCACGTCATGTAACACATTTATATTACTTGGCATTTCTCAAACAGTTTGGGATGGATTGTTCGCAAAATTCATATACACATAACAACTGATGACTTTATGTCTCTGTGTCTACATCACACATTGCTGATTGACCGGTTGTTTACAGAATTATGGCCCTTTGTTTAAACTTTTATATTGTATAATGCACTTGCATTTCTCTGTTTTCAATGGATTTTTCCCAAACTTCATCTACACATAATAACTGGACTTAATGTGGCCCTTAGTTTGACTTAGAATTTTCTATTCCAATATTGTATAATTAACATTTGTGGCTTTCACTTCAAATGTTTTCAAAACAGAGCTTTTCATGACCTTCAGTAGTTTTACACTTGAATATTTCTGGTTCAGGTGTGTGTTTGCTTCAGTACTTCTACACTTGAGTAATTCTGGTTCAGGTGTGTGTTTGCTGCAGTTGGCCAACTTCAGTACTTCTACATCTGAGTAATTGTTCAGGTGTGTGTTTGCTGCAGTTGGCCAACTTCAGTACTTCTACATCTGAGTAATTGTTCAGGTGTGTGTTTGCTGTTATTGACCAACTTTAGTACTTCTACGGTTCAGGTATGTGTTTGCTATAGTTGACATACTTCAGTACTTCAACACTAAGTCTTGGGTAATTCTGGTTGAGGTGTGTGTTTCTTCTACACTTGAGTAATTCAGGTTCAATTTTGCATTTGCTGTTTTTAGCTCTACTGATCAGAGATCAGCAGAGCATATGCCGTGAGGCTGCGTCCGTCGTCCGTCCGTCTGTCTGTCCGTAATTTTTTTTTTTTAGCGACTACTCCTCTGAAACTACTAAATGGATTTTCATGAAACTTTACAGTAATGTTGCCCATGAAGTCTAGCTGATCCTAGCAAATATTCATGTTGATGTGAAATCCAAGATGGCCACCAAATCTAAAAATAGATTTTAAAAAAAAACAAGATTGTAGCGACTACTTCTTGAAAACTATAAATGATATTGATATAGGACTTTTTCTAAAATGATTAGCATGACATGATGTTGGTCCTTGACGAAAATCGTTTTGATTCGACGTAAAACATGGCTGCCAGTGGCCATCTTTGTTTACATAGAGTTATTTGGTAAAAACTTGTAGCGACTACTCCTCTGAAACTACTCGACGGATTTCCATGAAACTTCACAGGAATGTTGCTCTTGATGTCTTAATTATCCTAGCAACATTTCAGGTTGGTCTGAAATTCAAGATGGCCGCCACAGCTAAAAATAAATTTTCAAAAACAAGTTTGTAGCGACTACTTCTTGAAAACTGTAAGTGATATTGATATGGGACTTTTTCTAAAATGATCAGTATGGAATGATGTTGATCCTTGTCGGAAATTATTTTGATGTGACGTCAAACATGGCTGCCAGCGGCGATTTTTGTTTCCATAGAGTTATATAATGAAAACTTGTAGCGACTACTCCTCTGAAACTACTTGATGAAACTTCACACAAATGTTGCTCTTGATGTCTAATTTATCCTAGCAAAACTTCAGGTCGGCCGGAAATTCAAGATGGCCGCCACGGCTAAAAATAGATTTTCAAAAAACAAGTTTGTAGCGACTACTTTTTGAAAACTATAAGTGATATTGATATGGGACTTTTTATTAAATGATCAGCATGACATGATCTTGGTCCTTATCGAAAATCGTTTTGATTCGGTGTTAAACATGGCTGTCAGCGGCCATCTTTGTTTACATAGAGTTATCTAGTAAAAACTTGTAGCGACTACACCTCTGTAACTACTCAACAGATTTTCATGCAACTTCACAGGAATATTGCTCTTGATGTCTAATTGATCCTAGCAAAATTTCAGGTCGTACGGAAATTCAAGATGGCCACCATGGCTAAAAATAGATTTGCAAAATACAAGTTTGTAGCAACTACTTCTTGAAAACTGTAAGTGATATTGATATGGGAAATGATCAGTATGACATGATATTGATCCTTGCCAAAAATTATTTTGATTGGATTTAAACATGGCCGCCTTTGTTTACATATATAATGAAAACTTATAGCGACTACTCCTCTGAAACTACTTGACGAATTTTCATGAAACTTCACAGGAATGCTGATCTAGCTATATCAAACACCTATCAGTAGAGCTTCAAGGTCATTGACCTCTTCTTTTACCTACTTTAGTACTTTTATAATAACTTTCACTAATGGTTCAGGTTTGTGTTTGTTATATTTGATCTACACTCGAGTAATTCTGGTTCAATTTTGCATTTGCTGTTTTTAGCTCTACTGGTCGAAGACAAGCAGAGCTTATAGGATGACGAGTTGTCCGTCGTCTGTCCGTTAACTTTTTCTCGTTAAGATGATAGGGCCTTCAATTTTTATCCAATCTTTCCCAAACTTTAACAGGTTGTTAATATCATTGAAATCTCGGACACGTCTGAAAATCAGCCATATTAGACCAGTATCGGTGGAGTTATGGCCCTTGATTTAGTTAAAAATGCTAAATTTTGCCTCGTTAAGACGATAGGGCCTTTATCTTTCATCTCATCTTTACCAAACTTTACCAGATTGTTACTATAAATGAAAGCTTGGACAAGTTTGAAAACCAGCCAGATCGGAGCAGTTAAAACGGAGTTATGGCCCTTGATTTAGTTAAAAACGCTATATTTTGCATTGTTAAGACAATAGGGCCTTCATTTTTCATCTGATCTTTACCAACCTTTACCAGATTGTTAATGTCAATGAAAGCTCAGACAAGTTTGAAAATCAGCCAAATCGGACAAGTAACAGCGGAGTTATGTCCCTTGATTTAGTTAAAAATGCTATATTTTGCCTCGTTAAGACGATAGGGCCTCTATTTTTCATCTGATCTTTATCAAACTTTACCACATTGTTAGTATAAATGAAAGCTCAGACAAGTATGAAAACCAATGATATCGGACAAGTAACAGCGGGGTTATGGCCCTTGATTTAGTTAAAAATGCTATATTTTGCATCGTTAAGACGATAGGGCCTTCATTTGTCATCCGATCTTTACCAGATTGTTAATGTCAATGATAGCTCGGACTAGTTTGAAAACCAGCCAAATCGGACTAGTAACGGCGGAGTTATGGCCCTTGATTTAGTTAAAAATGCTATATTTTGCCTCGTTAAGATGATAGGGCCTCAATTTTTCATCAGATTTTTACCAGATTGTTAGTGTCAATAAAAGCTCGGACAAATTCGAAAATCAACCAGGTCGGACCAGTAACAGCGGAGTTATGGCCCTTGATTTAGTAAAAATGCTATATTTTGCCTCGTTAAGACGATAGGGCCTTCATTTCGTCTGATCTTTACCAAACTTTAACAGATTGTTAATGTCAATGAGAGCTCGGACAAGTTCGAAAACCAGCCAGATTGGACCAGTAATGGCGGAGTTATGGCTCTTGATTTAGTTTAAAATGCTTTGTTTTATCTTATTAAGACGATAGTCGCTCGCTTTATTGATGTTATAAGAACCATATTAGCCAGTAGAGCGTCCACAGGCCCTCTTGGGCCTCTTGTTTGACCAACTTCAGTACTTTTATAATGACTGTAGTAATTCTGGTTCAGGTTTGTACATGACCTACTTAAGTTGTTTTACACTTGAGTAATTCTGGCTCAGCTGTGTCTTTGTTGAATTTAGACTAATTCAGTAGTTTTATACTTGAGTAATTCTGGTTCAGGTGTGTATTTGCTGTAGTTGACTAACTTCAGTATTTCAGCACTTGGGTAATTCAGGTTCAGGTGTGCATTTGCTGTAGTTGACCTACTTCAGTACTTTGACACTTGAGTAATTCTGGTTCAGGTGTTTGTTTGCTGTAGTTGACTTAATGATATATAACTCATGAAGGACTGAACTCATGTCTTCAAACTTTATTCCGGTAGTTGGGATGGTCCTTTCTGAAATACGCACATGGCAGGCGATGCAAGAGTTTTGTGGAACATACTCATCAAGTCAATTATTTTATTTTATTTATAATTAATTCTTACGTTTTATTCAGACAGTTACGTGCTAATGTATGAAAGCTGTAGCGGCTAAACACAACAAATCCCTTCATGATCTTTAACAAAAGCAACAAAACACAGTTAATTAGGTTCCTAATTATGAAAACTGGTAAAACATACAATTTTGAAAAAGTATGTTATTGGTGAACATGGTCACTCTTAGACATTTGTGTGTGGCAAGATGTGGATAAACAGCTGTAGGAAATGTCCTTAAACCAAGTATGAGGCATTTGTATAATTATATGTATTGATTTTGTAAAATTGAAGCGTCATTTTGGTGACTTATTTCTTCCAGATCATATCTCAAGGCAAACTTTTGAAGACATTTCTATATAATATTATTGTAACTAGAACTCTATTTTTATCCATTTCAATTGCAGCATTGAAGAAGGGGTTGAAAGCTATTCAAGCAGAAGCAGAAAAAGCAACTACAGGTGTACAAGAAGCAGGCAGACTCCAAATTGAGCAGATCAAAGATACCTTGATTATTGATTACAATACTCGTAAACGTGGTAAATAGTTTGTTTTTAGCTCTACTGCTTATGGGATGACGCGTATGTTAGCTATAGTCAATCATCCAAAACCATCCTATTTTCAGTGTCTTTCTCCAAAAGATCATAGACAAGACTGACAATGAGCAATATGTATGCCTGTGTTTGTTGCCCTTGATTACTGAAAAATAGGCACATTTCAGCTTGTGAGCACAATTGCTTCAGTAAAGTTATTCAACTTTTCAGCCCTGTGTGATTGCCGGGGTAGAATACAACCACTGCAATCTCACAAACACACTGTCACATGTAGAGGGGTAGGACCCATCCCCCATTCATATGAATTTGTTTTTGCTCATTCAAGTATGCAAATGTGGAAAAGTGGCTCCATCATAAAAATGGTGTGTCTACTATAACATTTGCAGCAACTCTGCAGTTCTGCAGGTAAGAACTTTCTAGGCCCATTCATCATATTTTATCTTGATGGAAGTGGAGGATAAGCCTGGCACATTCATTCGTGATAGGCGTCATTTAACCTTTCATATGTTGGTGCTCCATAAACCCAAATTCAATACCAATTTTCACCAAAATTAACATGAATGTTTGTTTCAATAAGAGCTCTGTCATGAGTTTGATAATTATCAATATTGACGCTTGCGCTACAGAGTTACAGCCCATGGTTATTGAATATTAGCAGAATTTTAGTTGGGACAGCTTTAGTAAACTGTTTCCAATTTTCACCAAATTTGATTTGAAGGCTTATGTCAATAAGATCTTTGATGAGTTCAGCAATAAGCAAACTATCAATGAAACTGCAGAAAACAGTTTCCAATTTTGTCTCAAAAACATTGTTTCTCAAATCATACAGTATACTCAGATGTAGATCAGGAAGTGTAGCATTCAAGGACCACATCCAACCACAAACACCCAGAGAGAACAATAACTACACAGATAAATAAAAGGCAAGATTTGACATCACAAACATAAAAAGTTTGCGTTGGAACGGACAGTGGGGGTTTAAACCAGGTTCTAGTGTGCACCAAACCACTCTTCAGAATCCACTTTTCTGGACAATAACACACAACCATTCAGTCAACCGAAGGAAAGCTCCGATGACTTAATAGCCAGTTGATCTCGACAGTTGCTACAAAATAAATCTGTTATTATCAGTTGCAAAAACGAATGACCTTGTTAAACTGCAACCAAATCCTGACTAGGGCAACGAGTACAAAACATAATAAATGGCCAGTTTATGTATTTTAAAAAGCGTAATCAACATTTAATTAGTTTTATGATTATGAAAACTAGTAAAAAATACAATTTTGAAAAAGTATGTTATTGGTGAACATAGTCGCTCTTAGACAGTTGTGTGCGGGAAAGTTAAACAACTGTAGGGCATGTCCTGAAATCAAGTATGAGGCACTTGTACATGTATTTGTTCTGTAGTTCGGCAATTTCCAAATTTCTCCTTTCATATTTGTTTGGGTGATTTTATTTTTCCAGATCATATAGAAGACATTTCTCTGTAATAGTGTTTTTTCCATTCCAATTGCAGCATTGAAGAAGGGGTCGGAAGCTATTCATGAAGCAGCCAACAAGGCAACTATAGATGTAGAAGCAGTAGGCAAAGACCAAGTTGTTCAGATCACAGAAGTAGGCAAAGACCAAGTTGTTCAGGTCTCCAAAGTAGGCAGAGACCAAGTTGTTCAGGTCTCCAAAGTAGGCAGAGACCAAGTTGTCCAGATCACAGAAGCAGGCAGACACCAACTTGAGCAGATCACAGAATCCTCGATTAGGGATTACAGTACTGATAAACACAGTACGTGGTTTGTTTAAGCTCTACTGCTTATAGGATGGCGCCTTGCAAGTCATCGTTTTGTCAGCTACGTGTCGCCAACACAATATATATCATCCAAAACAATCCTATTTTCATGAAATTCAGCAATTTTTACCACCACAAGATCACAGACAAGTCTTACAGTGAGCAATACATATGCCTGTGTTAGAGTTGTTGCCCTTGATTACTGAAAAATAGGCACATTTCAGCTTCTGAGCTGATTACTTAAGTTGTTCCAATTTTCATCAAATTTAGTTTAATTTACCGGTAAACTTATTTATTTTACATTGTAACGAAAGCTCCATGAACTTATTTGAATCACTCTCGATGTCTTCCTGTGAAGAACCAGTACTAAGCAAATGCAGATAAAGTGTCTTGCTCAGGGACACAACACATGTGGTAATCACAAAATTTTACATGCTCAGGGACACAACACATATGGTAATCTCCAAATTTTAAATGCTCAGGGACACAACACATATGGTAATCACCAAATTTGACATGCTCAGGGACACAGCACATATGGTAATCACCAAATTTGACATAAAGGATTGTTTCAATAAGATCTCTGACGATAATTCGCAAAATTGATGCTTGTGCTCCATAGTTACAGCCCTTTGTTATTGAATATCAGCGGAATTTTAGTTGTTATAGTTAATCTGTTGCCAGTTTTCACCAAATTTGATATGAAGGTTTATGTCAATAAGGTTCCTACGAGGTCAACAACGGGTAAACAAATTTATGGGGTGGCAAGTTGTCGCCGTCCGTCGTCGAGTTGAATGATTTTTGGCAGAGTTATGGCCCTTTAAAGGTTTTTTACACAAACTGGCCGGACTAGTTCTCCTGAACCCCTGGCCGGATTTCGGATAAACTTTGCTGGGATGAATCTTGGCGAGGATGATGAGTACCAAGCCTAATTGCGCATTTCATCTCTGGGTTGTGCTTGAATGAATTTTGGCGGAGTTAAGGCCCTTTAAACGTTTTAACACATTGTACATACGAGTTCTCCTGAACCCCTGGCTGTGTTGAATGATTTTTGATTACAGTTATGGTCCTTTAAAGGTTTTAATGAACAAACATTGTCCAGATTAGCCTCATCTGAACTCCTGGCCTAATTCAACGAATCTTGGCGGGGATGATGAGTACGAAGCCTAGTTTCGAACCCCTGGCCGGATTTCAATGAAACTTGGCAAGGATGATCAGTTCCAAAAAAGGATAAAAATATCGGACAGGGAAAGCAGCATTCAAAGACGACAGTCAACCACAAAACACAAAAACAAACACGCAAACAGACAAACGAAAAGACAAAAGTAATAAAAAATGCAAACGACATCACAAACACAAAAGGGTTGACAATAGGGCTACCGCCTTGGAACGGTCAGTGGCAAAGAAGGCCACTGGGGGTTTAAACCGGTTGTAGGGTGCACCAAACCTCACACTTACCCTACTGTCATCCCATTAAAACAGGACAGTGTAAATAAAGAAATCCCCGCCATGATCTAATCTCTAACCAACAAGGCAGCATCAATAGGCAATATAAGTAAAACACAAATATGCTCGTGTAAATATAATACAAAAAAACAATAGCCTAGAAAGCCACAATGAAGGTACTCAATGACTTTGCAGAAGCCAGAGCAGTAAGAGAATAAACCATTAAGGGCACGACAAGAAAGATCATGGACAAACATCAAACGCCACCGTCCCAATGGGCTTTAGGTAGGCGTCATCACAGGGTCCACAGCCTGTCCGGTCATCGTACAATTAAAGAAGCCTAGTTGCACATATCATCGCTGTGTTTAAGTTGAATGATTGTTGACAGAGTTATGGCCCCTTATATACAAACTTGATCCAGACTAGTTGTGCTGAACCCCTTGCTGGATTTCAATGTAACATAGCAGGAATGATCAGTACCAAGTATAGTTGCTCATATCATTGTCATGTTCCCGTTGAGTGATTTTTGGTTGAGTTAGGTGGCTCTTTAAAGGTTTTAATACACAAACTTTGTCCGGATTAGTTCTCCTCAACAAGCAGTCGGCTTTCATCGAAACTTGGTTACGTATTTCATTGTCATGTTCCGGTTGAATGATTGTTTGGCAGAGTTATTGTCCTTTAAATGTTTTAAAACACAAACTGTGTCCCCACTAGTTCTCCTGATCCCCGGAATCAACAAAACTTAGTAGGGATGATCATTTCCAAAAAAAGTTGCGCATACCATCAATGAAAACTACAAAAAACAGTTTCCAATGTTTAGCTCTAAGTACTGGCTTATGGGGTGGCAAGTTGTCCGTTGTTAACTTCTACCTCGTTAAGACTACCTTCATTTAGCTGGATTTCAATGAAACTTGGCAGGGATGATCGGTACAAAGCCTAGTTGTGCATATCATCGCCGTGTTCGGGTTGAATGTTTTTTGGCGGAGTCATGGCCTTTTAAAGGTTTTGTACACAAACTGTCCGGACTAGTTCTCCTGATCCCCTGGCCGGCTCTATCATTTTGCAACGTACTGCATGCTTGGTGGTGGACCCTTTTACAGTTCGCCACTATGCTTTCCTCTTTAATTGTACGATGACCAGACAGGCTGTGGACCCTATGATGACGCCTACCTAAAGCCCATTGGGACGGTGGCGTTTGATGTTTGTCCATGATCTTTCTTGTCGTGCCCTTAATGGTTTATTCTCTTACTGTTCTGGTTTCTGCAAAGTCATTGAGTACCTTCATTGTGGCTTTCTAGGCTATTGTTTTTTTGTATTATATTTACACGAGCATATTTGTGTTTTACTTATATTGCCTATTGATGCTGCCTTGTTGGTTAGAGATTAGATCATGGCGGGGATTTCTTTATTTACACTGTCCTGTTTTAATGGGATGACAGTAGGGTAAGTGTGAGGTTTGGTGCACCCTAGAACCGGTTTAAACCCCCAGTGGCCTACTTTGCCACTGACCGTTCCAAGGCGGTAGCCCTATTGTCAACCCTTTTTGTGTTTGTGATGGCTTTTGCATTTATTATTGCTTTTGCCTTCTTGTTTGTCTGTTTGCGTGTTTGTTTCTGTGTTTTGTGGTTTACTGTCCTCCTTGAATGCTATTTCCCTGTCCGATCTTTTTATATTTCTTTTCAGCTAAAGTTTGCAGGGCTGAATCTTGGCGGGGATGATGAGTACCAAGCCTAATTGCGCATGTCATCTCTGGGTTTTGCTTGAATGAATTTTGGCAGTGTTAAGGCCCTTTAAACGTTTTAGTACACTAACTTTGTACAGACTAGTTGTCCTGAACCCGTGTTGAATGATTTTTGATTAGTTATGGTTCTTTAAAGGTTTTAATGAACAAACATTGTCAATATTAGTCTCAACTGAACTCCTAGCCTTATTTCAACGAATCTTGGCGGGGATGATGAGTACCAAGCCTAGTTGCGAACCCCTGGCCGGATTTCAATGAATCTTGGCAGGGATGATCAGTTCCAAGCCTAGTTGCACATATCATCGCTGTGTTCCAGTTGAATGATTTTTGACAGAGTCATGGCACTTATATACAAACTTGATCCAGACTAGTTTTCCTGAATACCTTCCTTGATTTCAATGTAACATAGCAGGAATGATCAGTACCAAGAATTGTTGCTAATATCATTGTCGTGTTCCCGTTGAATGATATTTGGTGGAGTTTAACTGGCTCTTTAAAGGTTTTAATACACAAACTTTGTCCGGACTAGTTCTCCTCAACAAGCAGTCGGCTTTCAACGAAACTTGGTTGCGTATATCATTGTCATGATACGGTTGTGATTTTTGGCAGAGTTATGGCCCTTTAAAGGTTTTAATACACAAACTGTGTCCCCACTAGTTCTCCTGATCCCCGGATTTTAACAAAACTTAGTAGGGATCATTTCCAAAACTAGTTGTGCATATCATCATTGTGCTCCAGTTGAATGATTTTTGGCAGATTTATTGCCCGTTCCCCAGTAGGAGAGACATCTGTTATTACTAAAAATCTTTAGTTCTAATTTGATATTGTTATTTAGGGACTCGAGGCACAGCATAATTATATAAAATGAGTTTTTACCGCCTGCATAAAGGGGCCCCTCTACAGGGGTACAACTTGGGCAACTTACAGTAATTTACTTATAACGGAGTTTCCGCCTTGTCAAGCTAACTCCCTCCATGCCCTCTAATATTTCATGTTTATGTGTGGTGTATTTCTTGGTTAAAGTTCCCTGGCCATGTTTTGTTTTTTCATGAACATGTTTATGTTGATTTAAATCGAAATCAATACACAACAATAGACATTTACAATTCACACTTGGCAATATCTGTGAAAAGCGAGAATACGATTTTATTTGATAACGTAGAAAACTGGACAGGTAAATTAATCCACAGGTAAATGTATTTTTTAATTATCTGGCAATAGTTGTGCAGCTATACAATTCAGATTTACCTCATTTCCCCGTGTCGTCACACGGTGGTAAAAGTAGTATCTACGTCATGCACATTATTATTATTTATACATACAACTTAGTAGCAGATTTAAATATATGTTTATCTCAGAGACTATCAAGAAATGTTCATATGATGTTTAAGAGTTAAATTGTTAATTGATAATACTACAAAAACGGTTACCATTCATCTTTAAGATGATGTGTAGATGCACAGTAAGTTTTCATATTTTTGTTCCGTCTGCCGGGGGTTCCTAGGGGGTAATCGGGTAAAAAAAACACAAAAATTAATCTTGTCCAAATGTGAATGCATTCATAAAACAGGTTTTGTTACTCTAGCATAAAGGGGCCCCACTGCATGGGTACAACTTGGAGAACTTGCAGTAATTTATATGTTCGACTGCCATTTTGCTCAATGCAGATCTAGGGTTTTGTCATAAGTGCCCCCCCTCTCGAAAAACATTCTGTATACTCAAAAGCAGATATAAAAGGTCGAACAGGAAGTGTAGTATTCGAGGACCAAAGTCAGCCACAAACACACACAGAAACAAAGATGAATAAAAGGCAAGATCTGACCACAACATAAATGGGTTGCGTTGGAACGGTCAGTGGCTCTAAAGGCTGCTGGGGGTTTAAACCAGGTTCTATGGTGCATCAAACCTCACTCCTACCTTATTGCCATCCCAATAGAATGGGACAGTGTAAAAAATAAAGATAATCCCACCAGATTATATTCTCTAACAAATGAGGCAGCATTAGTACGCAATATAGCACATAAATGATCAAATATATATATACACGGTTACTAAACATTGACTCGTATCTGTTTTTGGAGATATATGGAAACGAGAGTCAATGACACTTCCGAGGTAGAATGAATGATTGAATAGTGTTTTACGGCACGTCGACACATACATAGGTCATATTGTGCGCAAAAACTGATGAAAGATGAAGAAATGAAGCAGTAATTAAAAAATAATGTAAATATATAAAGCTAAAACTACTAACAAATAAGGGATTATATGGTAGTAATATAAACTATGTATGTAAATCAACAAATGCCCCTCAACGGGTATATAAACAAGTAAATATATATAAGAACACATTATTATGATTTATATAGTCTGATTTCTTCGAGGAAATACAAAACAAGACTAAAATCTATATTATCAAATAACTCTTTCATAGTATTAACACTGTAGTACCTTTGACGCATAGGATCAAAATATACACATTCCAACAAGATGTGTTTGACCGTTAACGGTGCAAAGCAAGGTATACATTCTGGTAATTGCTCACCTGGTTATAAATATGAATGAGTATAACGTGATGCCCTATCCTGCACCGGGCTATGACAACTTCTTCTCAACGAATGAGTCTACTAGAAGAACGCCATTCTCCGAGTAACGGTTTGATTGAATATGGTTTATTGTTAACTGACAAATCCCAAGCTGCTTGCTAAGAGTTACGAATAAATGTGTCAATACAACCTTTAAAATCAGTATAAGGTAACTGGCATTAGATATATGTAAACCTAATGCTGCTTTAGCAGCACTATCAGCTCTATCATTACCACGTATTCCTACACTTCTCACAAGTCGAGCTCCCATTGAGATTTGAACCCTCAGTGGTGAGAGGCAAAGGTTTACAACGCAACGTCGTTAACCATTCGGCCACGGAGATGCTTTTGTTTTTTGAACAAACTGTGAATATGTGATAAATGGAAATCAGACCAACGAAAGGTGCAAAGGATTTGAAACAAATTGTTAATTTGGCAAAGACACTGACTTTAAAACGCGGTTGATGTCAACTATTTTCATTACCATGTGCTTATATAGACAGTAGGGGTATCTTCTTTTTTTTCTGCCGGTGTCTCGGAGGTTAGTCGGATAAGATTATACATGGTAGCATGGCAATTAATATGGTTTTGGGAGTATCAAATGCCCCTAGCATTGACGCCAGCTCCGTGTCATTGACCCTAGCTCCGGATTATTGACTAACTTTTACCCAAAATTGACGATAAATCCGCTATATACTGTTTTCTGATATTAAATTATAATACTGTGTAATGATTACATGATAGGCTTTTCATATCTACACAACTGACTTTCATGAATAAATACAAATATGGACAGAAAAAATGTGATCTGTCGAAGAAAACACATAGACCTTCCACTCATAAACGATCTAAGCATAAAAGTAAACAATAATTGGCAATGTTTTTGCAACATGAACATGGTTTGAACACATATAATTAGAATAGCATTCCCCGATTTTTGAAATAAATGGATTTATGATATAATGAAAAATAACTCGCTCTCTAGTGTGTTTTTTATCCTTGTCGCTACCTCAGAAGTGTCATTGACTCTCGTTTCCATATCTCTCCAAAAAGAGCTAGAGTCAATGATTAGTACCCGTGATGTATGAATATAAAAACAAAAGCCTAGAAAGCCACAAAGTAAGTACTCGGTGTCTTGGCAGAAGCCAGAGCAACAAGAGAACAAACCACAAAGGGTATGACAAGACAATAATTAAGACAAACATCAGACGCTACCAGACTTAAGGATTTAGGTAGACTTCATAATACACCTCATGTGTGAATTTATGCACTGTTATGTTGTGTCCCCTGAACACTGCTTATGCATAAAATGGGTAGCATGCAGGGCAAAATGATTTATTTATAATACATGTCAACAATTGCTAAAAAAACAAACATTTTTACTGGAGGTAAATATATTATTTGAATACAGATTTGATATTCATATTATACACTAAGTCACAGCCAGTAAACGAACCATGGGAATCTTTTCGACAGTAACTTAGTTTAGCAAGATAGCATGCGTCAGTTCCTAGATTCTGCTGGAAATCAGAGTCTATTGTTGAAGAACCATAAGAGTCTGATAATATATGCAAGTTTTTTAGTCCTTACTGCTCACTGGGAAACAAAACAAACCAGAAGAAAATGTATTAATAGTGTTAATATTAAAGTGTTTCTAAACGATGCATTGATTACATTCTACTCATTTAAATTTCGTAAACATCTTTAAGGTTTTAATAATGTATTACTCGAAAAACGTATTCATTATTTCTTAAAGCTTTTTTAAAATGCTTTCTCTACATTTCATTTGTGTGTAGGTACGAGTTGGACGAAATTTGTATGAAATATCAATAAAGCAATTTAATTGTTTTACATTTTCAGATTTGCAAGCTGGCCTCATCCAGTTGTACCAGGCATCGTCCCTCACAATACCTCTAACAACAGCTAGACCCATTGTTCAGACTAACATTGAGAAAATGTATGTTGAACCAAGTATGCAGATAATTGACCCTGGGAAAGAAAAAACACCAAAACTAGAGGAAAATATAAAGATCGAGGAAATTTTTGTCAAAGGTGCACACAGATATTCAAATATCTATGTTGGGGGTGAGGCTGGAACTGGCAAAACATCATTTTGCAAAAAGATAATCTCATTGTGGTGTTCAACCTGTTCAGGTAATTCACAGGATGATGCTGATCAGGTTCAAATAATGAAAGACTTTGAATTTCTGTTCTACATTCCATTGAGAAATGTAGAGTCTGAGTATCATGTTGAGGAGATGATCAAAAAAACTCTGCTGCTGAATACAGATCATCAGGAAGTTTTCACTCGTATACTGAAAAAAGAATCGGAACGCTGTCTCATTATTTTGGACGGCCTCGATGAATGGATCCCACCATCAAAATACGAGAAGGCTTATGGAGTAACTGAAGGTCTTCCAGGTAGGAACTTAATGTACAAGTACACGATATTGACAACATCACGTCCATGGAAGCTTGAAGTCCTTCGATTGGCTACATCTGAGATGGACCAGCAGATAAAATTAACCGGCATTGATGATGAAGCTGCATTTGAGTTTATTGAAAATGTTTTAAATATATTAAATGCAAGGGGTGAATCCTCAAAGATAGCTTCTGATTTTGTGGAAGAACTCGAAAGCAACAGATTGTCTCACTTTAAAGCAATTCCTGTAATGTTGAAACAGTTGATCTTGATATGGTTTAGTGGAAAACCCCTTGGCACATCACAATGTGATATTTATAGCGGGATGATTGACCTACGACTGACCCAAGCCGAGATGCGAGATAAGACTTTGTTTGAAAATGTATGCAGAAAATCAGATCTCCAGCTTCCAGAGTGTTTCAGTGGCAAGTCAAAATGCAAAGAATGTGTGCCTCTATTATATTCTCTTGCAAAATTGGCATTTAAAACATTAATTAGTAAAAACAGAGAAACATCCCTCGTCTTTGAGCAATCTGTTGCTGAGTCTCACGGTGTGGATGAAAATGACATACAAACTTGTCTTGAAGTGGGAATTTTATCTAAAGACATTGTTCCAGACTTATATATTGAAAAGACAAAGTTGTCATTTTTGCATAAATCTTATCAGGAGTACCTGACAGCTCTATACATCACGATGCGTGCGGGGGATGACAAAATAATAGAACATATATTCAGTTTCTGCAATACAGTAGAAATGTTACTAGAAATGTCAAAGGTAGTTTTGTTTGTTAGTGGAATGAATCCTACCATAGCAGAAAAACTGTCGCCAGGCATCAGAAATGTGATGGAGCAAGACGGCAGTATCCAGCAGTACAGACGAGAAGCGGGAGGGGAAAACGGATATATCATGAACAGTAATCAAGCATATATCGAGAACATTCAGGATATGATTATTGACTGTATGAAGGAGAGCTCAGATAATGGCCATGGTCATCTCAATCTCCCTCTGGATGACATTTATATAGACGAGGACAGTGAATATAGTGACAAAGATCTGGAAGCCCTTCAACACCAGGTCACACAAAACACTGCTAATATCAAGTCTGTTACCATTTACTGTCAGTCAGAAGCCAGATATTCAGATCTCCTTCAACACATTCTACACTGTGAATCACTAGAGAAAATAATTCTGGGGGGAGATTTAACTAATATGTCACTTGATAATTTTACTAACATGAACCTACCAAAGATAGTGGCTCTAGGACTCCACAACTGTAGATTAACTCATGACCAGATATGCAGGTTGACATCTCTGTCACAGAGAACACAGCTCACACAGATTGTGTTAGACTGGGTACGATGCAGTGATCATGGTGACCAGTGTAGACATCAGCTAGATTTATCACAGAATAAACAGCTGCAGAAACTTACACTAGCGTGGCTTTATATAGACAAGGTGACATTGAACCCAGCAGAGATGACATACTGCTGTATCAGTATCCTACCCATTCCTGGTGCAGCAGCGTCCATACTGAGATGTCTACCTGGGGCAACTAAACTACAAACACTGAGGTGTGGAGGGTTACCTAGTTCTGCTGATATAGACACACTAGAGACAGTCTTGCCCACTCTAGTACACTTGAGAAGGGTTGTATTAGTGGATATAGACTTGAGTGATAGAAATATTCTCTTGTCTCCACAGATGATGAACCTGGAGTATGTAAAGTTATTTAGTGTTACATGGACAGATGCAGGTGTGTGTGAGTTTGTGGCCAGTATTCCTGATACACCACATCCAGTGACATGTGAGTTGGGGTTACACCGAGTGAAGTATACCAGAGTATGTGACTACATCCGCTCCTCTCCAAGATATGTTGTGACACACTATATTCCTGGTGATTATTCTACAAGTATTAATTTCCACACCCAGAAGCCTGGAGAAGGAACGCGACCACAGAAGTAGATACAAACGTGCAGATATTTGTTGTTTTTCAGTAAACAAATGTTTTATGTGTATTAGTTGAGTACAAATTCATGTTTTTCGGACGATAACTTTTGAAATACTCGAGCGATTTTCAATTACTTGGATTTGTTTTCTTCGTTGAATCATTTCCAAACTAATCATGTAAGTTTTATATCGAATTTCAAAAAAAAGTTGTTTTTCTTCAAATTGGGTGTTTTCTTTCAGAGTGGCCATTTTTACCATTTTTTTTTTTTCCCGAAAACTACTCAACCGATCATTAAATACAAACACTTGTTTTCTTAGTGGGGTTGTTTTCTATCTATTGAAGTGACTTTTATTAAGAATTTCTGAAAAAAGTTGTTTTTGTTCAAATTGGGTTTGTTTTTTTCAGAGTAGTTTTTTTTAACAAAACTAAAAAAAAATCATTTTTCGAAAACTACTCAACCGATCGTTAAATACGACTACTTGTTTTCTTAGTGGGGTTATTTTCTGTCTATTGAAGTGACTTTTATTAAAAATTTCTGAAAAAAGTTGTTTTTGATCAATTTGGCCACATTAAATACTCAAAAATGTTGTTTTTCCTTCATAGATTTAAAGGGAAACTGTTAAAAATCATCGTCTCAACAACCATTGTACATACGTTGACAGTTGTTTACTTCGAAATGATTGTTGTATCCTAGAATATAAGATGTGTACAGATGAAACCACTTGGGTGAAAATGAGAGTCCTGGGTTTCCTATTTTTAGCGCCTGATCGAAAAGGTTCGGGAATATAGAAATGACCTTGGCGTCCGTTTGTCCGTGAGTTTGGAACTTGAAAGGTCGAATGTTCTTATTTCCTTGGTTGACCTGTAACCTTTTATCCGAGTACGATGTTAGGAATGTTATTTTGCATATTTGATAGTTTGTATAGGATTAGCAGTGTGAATTTCTAATACACTAGACGACACTTATAAGTTAACCCCGATTTTAAATGCTAATAAAACATTTTTTTCATCATAATTTCCTCAAACTTTGAACACATTCTTGAAAGCGGTGACGGAATGTAATCTGATTATCAAATTGATTATTTATTTTCAATTTTATTTTTGCTGAATAAGTTAAAAATAATTATATTGATGAGTTTTCAGACGATTTTGTCAAATAATTTAAATTTAAAAGATATGAAATATAATGTAACTGTGGTGCTTATAAGTGTCGTCAAGTGTTTGTTTTGACAGTATGTATTTGTACATATATAGCATTAGCTGTGTGACTTTGTGATATTTGTATGTGTTATTTACTATAAATAATTTTAAGATTTCACGGGCTGTATTCAAGAAGCATTGTTACCACCAAAATATCATATCATCTTGAATATGTGCGTACAAGTCAAAGTTCCCCTTTAAAGTTATTTCCGATGATCCCGTCCAATTCAAGACGGCTGCCATTACAAAACGTAGTGAAATCACGTTTTAATATTCCCTCAAAACCCCTAAGTCACTTTGAACGCAACATTCCTGTTGGCGCCATATAACCTTTTTGTGTTTGTGGGACGTAAATTCAACTTTTCCTGTTAATACAACCTAGAACAGTGTCTATTAATTGGACATCAATGCTTTTAAAGGGACACACGGCAATCTTGAGTTTAATATCAAGCATTAAATATCGCGATTTATTATTCCTGTATCATTTTGTCTTGGAACCTGCTTACATATAATCAAAATTTGAGATTTCAATTGTCTTCATTATTATACCAGGTTTTTAAATATATTATTGTTGGAATATGATATATAGTTAGTAATTTGTAAACACAATTTGCTTTGAACTAATCTAATAATATAAATGATTGAACAAATGCAAGTTATGTAGAAAACTAAAGGGACGCCTGCATTTTTAAAAAATCAATGTTGCCAAGTGTCCCTTTAATTTGTAACACAGGCCGATTTTGTTAACTGAAACAATTCACCATGATCGAAGTCTGAAATGTGTTATTAACAAAGAACTTACAATAATAAATCATCGACATGATAAAAATTCCATTTTTTATTTTGTTTTTTAAAGGGATACCTGGCAATCTGTATTTGTTTTAAACTCACTAGTCAGCTAGTTTTTCTGCATAACTTGCATTTGTTCAATCAGTAATATTAATTATAAGAATAGTATTAAGCAATTTGTTTTTGCATATTATTAATTTTTGTTATTATTGCACAAATAATATATTAAAACTTATAGTATAAGACGAAATGGTGAATACTTAAAATTTGATTTATTCAAAAGTGACCAGGGTAAAAGTAAAAATGATACTGTATATATAAATCGAGACACCCATTTCAAACACCAAGATTTTAAAGAGAGAAAAACTGTTTAGTATCTGACGTCGTGGCAGATTTATTCCATTACAATTTTTTTAGACATTTGACCGTCATGTCTTGTGATAAAACTATCTTTAAAGGGACACTCAGCAATCTAAACTTTTTAAAACTCTATTTTTTTTGCATATTTGCAAATTATTTTTAATTATTATTTGAATAGAACAAAGCAAATTGCATGACTAATTGTTGATTATATTGCACCAATAATATATTTACACCTTTGTAATTATATTGAAGAAACTGCAAAGACTTCAAGATTGCCGTGTGTCCCTTTAAAGAGAGAAAACAAACGTTTATGACGCGATGTTTTGGCACTAAAGTTTATCTGACGTCATGGCGGATTGATTCCGTTTTGATTTTTTAGACATTTGACTGTCATGTCTTGTGGTAAAAACTATCTTAAAGGGACACGCAGCAATCTAAACTTTTTAAAGCTCGAGTTTTTGGCATATTTGCAAATTATTTTTAATAATTATTTGAATAGAACAAAGCAAATTGCATGACTAATTGTTGATTACATTGCACCAATAATATATTTACACCTTTGTAATTATATTGAAGAAAATGCAAACTAATTTTATTACCTTTTGCTTAATTATATACAGGCAGATTTAGACAAAATGTGGTGCTAATTTTGATGGTCCATAAACACCTCAAGATTGCCCTGTGCCACTTTAAACTTGTTTCATTTCATATTAGATTCGTGCAACTTTTAAACTATTTTGATATTTTAACTAATCAAAAGCCTTGTTAATAATTCATAACTCGTTTCATTAATTATATATGGAACGAAAACTCTTCAAGAGTTTGATGGCAATAATGCTTCTTAAAGTATGCCATTTATAAATAAATGTTGTATTTATTACCTGTGTTTTTAGCTCGTCTGTTTTTGAAAAAGAATCGGTGAGGTATTGTCACCACTTGGTCGTTGTCTGCATCTTTCATAGAGCCAGGTTCTATAACTCATGCTTATATTTTAGTAATTAATTAAATATACATGTAATACAATTATGGCCCCTTTTGACTTTAATAGAAACAATTGGTACAAGTTTTGTATAAGCCTGTATCTCAGAAACTTACAAATAATAGATTGAAACTTCACACATGTATAACTCTGTGACAGCCAGGTTCTATAACTGGTGCTATTATCTTTATATACCTGCGTTTTAATTTTTCAAAGTGTGTGACAGTCGAGCGTCTGCACCAGCAGGCGATGCTTCTTGTTAATTGTTAAAATCGGCTTAACTATCCGACGTGGTTTATGTCCATTTTGATTAATTTTTGAGACATTTGACCATCATGTCATGTAATTATTAGGATGTTAAAGGGACACATGGCAATCTTGCTTTTTAAAACTCGGTGTCGTGTTATTTTTTCTACATAACTTGCATATATTATTTAAATATATCAAAGTTGATTGCTTTTGCATATTACTAATTGTTTATAACATTGCACCAATAATATATTTATACCTATCAAGAAACAGTTAATAGAACTAATTTATTACTTTTTATGCCCCCGTAGGGAATGGGGGCATATAGTAGTCGCACCGTCCGTTCGTTCGTCCGTACAATCGTGTCCGGTTAATAACTCTTGACAATAATGGACGGATTTTCACATAACTTAGCGCAATTGCTCACCACAGTGCTCACCACAGCAAGACTGTGTCGCGCACAAAATACAGGTCCGTGGCTCCAAGGTCAAGGTCACACTTAGAGGTCAAAGGTCAAAATGAAGTGCTTTCGTGTCCGGTTAATAAGTCTGACATTCATGGACAGATTTTCAAATAAATTGGCACAAGTACTCACCACAACAAGATGACATGTCCCTCACAAAATCCAGGTCTGTGGCGTCAAGGTCGCACTTAGAGGTCAAAGGTCACTTCGGGGGCATTTGTCACTTACAGTGACATTTTTTGTAATTTAATTACAAGCAAGGTTTAAAGTCAAAATAATAGTCATTTAAAATTCTAGTTGCTAATTTTCATGCTTTAAACCTTCAAGATTACTGTGTGTCCCTTTAAACTCATCTCCATTCCAAATAAGATTTATGTAGCTTGGGAATCATTTTGAAATTTTAACACCAAAAGTCTTTTTAAAATTAAAATAATTTGTAATTGTATATGGAATGGAAAGTCATTGAAGATCCTATATATATGTCGACCAAAGTTCTACTGTATTGAGAAGATTAAAGATTTGCAAAAGGATGAGGAGTTTGATGGCAATAATGCTTCTTATAGGACATGCGGCAATCTTGATTTGTGAAAAACTCCGGGCATCCCATTAGCTGTTCTACAGAACTGGTATTCGCTCAATCATTAATATTAATTATAAGAATAGTATGAAGGAAATTGTTGCATATTATTAACTGTTGATTATATTGCACCAATAATATAGTTAAACCTATATATGACTAAAAAAACAACAAAACTAAATTTTATTTAATAATATGCGAGCCCGTTTCAAGTCTAAATGATAGTGCATAAATAGAGACGCCCATTTTAATGCTTGATAAACACTTGCAGATTGCCTTGTGCCCCTTTAAATGTATGTCAGTATAATCAGATATTGCTTGTATTAGCTCTTGTTAGTACGAGTATTTATATTTTATTAGTGTTTATATTTTATTTCTAAAATTGCCTTATTGAAATGTATATCTTACTATTTAACATATGATATGAAAATTATGTTTTATAATGCCTACATCATGTCTACATTTGATTATTGCTGTACTGTATGGGGTAAAAGCAAAAAAATAGAAGATAAAATACATAAAATTCAAAAAAGAGCAGCTAGAATAATATTAAATAAACCTTTTCGAACTAATTCTAAGGATATGTTCATTGAACTTCAGTGGCTTTCTTTTCATAACAGATGTCATTATCATACTGGTGTGTTGATATATAAATCAATAAACAACCTAGTTCCTAATTACATATCACAACTTTTGACATTCTCATGTAATAATAGGTATAATCTAAGATCAGCTACACGAAATGATCTTGTTACACAAAAACCGCAAACTATATACATGAAAGACACATTTAGCGACTTTGGTCGACACGTTTGGAACAATATACCGGTCGACATACGTTCTCTTCCTACTATCCAGTCATTTAAATATAATTATAAAATGTTTATTGCAAAATGCACATTAACATAAATGATATTATTTTTTTTTTATTTTTTTTTTTCCTTGGATATATATGTACATTATGTAAGACTTCTAAGATTTCTTCTAAATTCAAATATAATTGAGTGTTTGTCGAAGATTGAATGCTTTTATTGTTAGTGTATTTGTTAAAAAAAACACTAAATGTTTGTTAATTTATGTACAGATGGCCGCATTGAAAATATGTGTATATCTTGATAGTATGTCATAATAGTGTTAACCTTCTTTAAATAAAGAATTTATTACTATTATTATTATTATTCCATATTAAAGATTTCCTGTGTGGTTGCCGGGGTAGTATACAACAACTGCAATCTCACAAACAAACAGTCACATGCAGAAGGGTAGCACCTTCCCCCACCCAATTCATATTTATTTTGTTTTAATCATGAACAATCAAGGCCTTTATCATGACACCGTATATGCAAATGTGGAAATGAGACTTCATCGTAAATGGAGTGTCTACCATAGAATTTGCAGCAACTCTGCAGTTTTGCAGGTAAGAAGGTTCTAGGCCCATTCTCCATATTTTATCTTGATGTAAATGGAGGATGAGCCTGGCACGTTCATTCCATTTAGGCGCCATATAACCTTTCATGTGTTGGTGCAAAACATTAATGAATGCATTAAGAGTATGATTGTTGTCGCTACAATCACCATGAACTTGTTGTGAAAACAACTGGCAGTTCAGTTTTATTTTACTGATTACCACAACTAGTCATTCAGTTTTGAAGGGATTCAATTCATTTTTGGTAGGATTGTTTGCCATCCCATGAAGATCACCATTTTGTTTCGACAATTTTTACCGCAGTCATGGCCCTTTTTGGACATTTTATGGTCTAATTAGAACCTTTTGGTCACAACTTGTCAGTGAGTTTTGAATGGATGGTCCAAACCATGGATGTTTAGTTATATTGTTTGACATCATGGGTCGTATTACATCACCATTTACCTACGACAATTTATACAGGAGTTACGACCTTTACAATATGGTCCGTATGCATGTTGAAATAGCATTTGAGTGATCTTGCACGATTAACAATTCTTCATTTATACATAAGTTAAAGTGACTGGAGGCAGTCTGGAAGAAGTGTGGATGTATATCAAAATATAAAAAACAAAAAAATGATGCGCTTTATTTGCGCATAAAAAGTACATGTTCACTAAATTGGATCTCTTGTTGTGTCCGGTTTAATTATTGTTCATAAAAATTATTGGTATGGAAAACCCAGCAAATTTTTGTGGTAAAGAGTTAAAGTGTTAAAACTTGTGGCATCCCGTCAGTTTTTTTTGGCGTAACTCGCACATTTGCTGTCATTAATAATAATCATTTAAATAGTTCAAAGCAACGGTTTTACCAGATTACTAATAGTTGGTTACTTTGCACCAATAATATATTTAAAATAACAAGGTTAAAATAAAACATTCAAATTCTATTATCTGATATTTAAATTCATGCAGGCATTTTTAAAGTCATGATTGTGTCCCTTTAATTCATATGGGGATGCAATATTGCAATGTGTCCCTTTAATTCATATGGGGATTCAAGATTGTCATGTGTCCCTTTTATTAATATGGGGATTCAAGATTGCCATGTTTCCCTTTTATTAATTTTGCGATTGAAGATTGCCACGTGTCCCTTTAATTGATTTGGGGATTCAAAATTGCCGCGTGTCCCTTCAATTTATTTGGGGATTCAAGATTGCCATGTATCCCTTTAATTTCATATCGGGATTCAAAATTGCTGTGTGTTCCTTTATTTCATATCGGGATTACTGATTGCCGTGTATCCCTTTAATTCCCTTGGCAGTTCAAGGGTGGTGTGTGTGCCTTTAATTCATGTGGGGATTCCAAATTGTTGTGTTTCCCTTTAATCCTTAAAATACCATACAAATAAACAAAACAAACACATCTTATGTTAATTCAAGGTTGCCATGTGTGCCTTTAATTCATATGGGAATTCAAGATTGCCGTGTGTCCCTTTAATTCATATGGGGATTTAAGATTGCCATGCGTGCCTTTAATTCATTTGGGAATTCAAGATTGCCGTTTGTCCCTTTAATTCATTTGGGGATTCAAGATTGCTGTGTGTGCCATTAATACATTTGGGGATTCAAGATTTGCCTTGTGTCCCTTTAATTCATTTGTCGATTCAAGGTTGCTGTTTGTCCCTTTAATTCATTTGAGGATTCAAGATTGCCCTGTGTGCCTTTAATTCATATGTGGATTCAAGATTCACGCGTGTCCCTTTAATTCATATGGGAATTCTTTGATTGCCGAATGTCCCTTTAATTTATGAGATTCAAGATAACTGTGTGTCCCTTTAATTGACATGGGGATTCAAGATTGCCATCTGTCCCTTTAATTCATTTAAGGATTCAAGATTGCTATGTGTCTCTTTAAATTATATGGGGATTCAAGATTGCCCTGTGTCCCTTAATTGATATGGGGATTCAAGTCCATTTGGGAATGTAAGATTGCCTTGTGCCCCTTTAATTGAAGATCGCCATGTGTCCCTTTAATGCATATGGGTATTCAGAATTGTGGTCAGTCCCTTTATTGTCGAGCCTGCTAACGGATCCTGACTTAGCGAACACAATGTCATCCGGGTGAATGTGCGTCCGGTCGTGTCCGATTTTTATTTCTTAATATTTTCTTCGTCACCTGCAGGATTTTCACCAAACTCAACCAAAATCTTCATTATACCAATAAACCAACATCATGTGCACAATTTCGGGGTGCTGTGACCTACTTTCAATTAAAAAAATATTGGTCACGTCCGGTCTCCGCTAAGACAGGCGTATCTTGCTTCTTTCTCGCAGGATTTTCACAGAACTTCACCGAAATGTACCTTATATAAATCTAACATCATGTGCAAAATTTTGGGTCAATATGACCTACTATAGACGAAATATAGGTCACGTCCGTTCTCTGCTACGACGTGCGTATCTTGCTTTTTTCTCGCAAAATGTTCACCAAACTTCACCAGAATGTTCCTTATATGCATCATGTGCAAAATTTCGGGTCGCTGTGACCTACTTTTGATGAAATATAGGTCACAGCCAGTCTCCGCTACGACATGCATCCCCCACTGTTAATGACATTAGTATCTCATGGGATTGACATTGGTGTTGGTCAAATAAAAAATCTGGTCTTATGTAATAGGGCTCGACATGCAGGCCATGGCCTTCTAGTTTTCATGAAAGTTACACGACAAATAGCTAGTGTTACGTACTTGCCACCAAAGGCAGAAGAGGGCATATAGCGAGATTTATTATCATTACACCCCCCCCCCCACCCCCACCTGGGGTAGAATACAACCACTGCAAACACACCGTCAAATACAGAGGGGTAGGACCCCACCCTTCATATTCATTTCGTCATTTTTTGTTCATGCTCAT
This sequence comes from Cyrtodaria siliqua, assembly GCA_037043455.1. Taxonomy (NCBI): domain Eukaryota; kingdom Metazoa; phylum Mollusca; class Bivalvia; order Adapedonta; family Hiatellidae; genus Cyrtodaria; species Cyrtodaria siliqua. The sequence goes on along the minus strand of JAWPHD010010962.1, from coordinate 19,116 downwards.
TAAAGGTCTTCATCATGACCCCTGCATTGTTCCAGGTGCCATCTCGCTCACATCACTAAGAGCAGTGGCAGAAAAACAATAAACCTGGCTCCAGCGTAAATGAAGTGTCTGCAATAAAATTTGCAGCAACTCTGCAGTTCAGGGTGAGAAGGTCCTAGGCCCATTCTCCATATTTTATCTTGATGTACATGGAGGATGAGCCTGGCATGTTCATGCCTGTTAGGCGCCATATAACCTTTCATGTGTTGGTGCGCCATAAAACCCAATTTAATTCAATACAATAATGTATGTAATGTTGTGACACTAAAACAGTTTACCAGTAAGTTGGAAAGGACCGAGATTTCTTTGTAAAATTCAGAATTACATTACTGTTTACCAATATAATTTTGCGACACCGTATCAGTTGTTTAGCTACCACTACACTAGGAAAAGACCGTTATTTGTTGTAAATTCAAAGTAACAATACCATTAACCAAATATATATTGTAATTTGGTGACGCGGTATTCGGTGTTATTTGCTACCAGTAAGCTAGGAAAGAAGTGAGATTTTGTTGTAAAATAAAACAATACAAATATGATGAGGTTAACAATTTAAAGGGACACAAGGCAATCTTAATTTTGACTTTAAACCTACTTGCCTGTAATAATGAAAATTGGAGTTTTCAAGTTTACTTCGTTATTCTATTATAGTCTTTACTAGATTGCAGTATAAACGACAATGAATCGTATTTAAAAAAAAATCAACAAAATATTCCAATATTACGATTTGCATAATTTGTAATTTAAGTAGACAAACAAGCATGTTTGAACTTATCAAGACTGCCATGTCTTCCTATAATTGTTATTATATATAAATATTGTTATGTAGAATTTATTTAACTTCTGTCATTAAACTTTATATATTAATTGATCAAGTGTTTGTTCCATTCTTTATGAAACATTATTTATCTCTACTGATCAAATATCATCAGAGCGTCTGCCGTGGTGCGACGTCCGTCATCCGTCCGTCTGTAATTAGCTTTTTTTGTAGCAACTTCTCATCTGAAACTGCTAGATGAATTTTCATGAAACTTTACAGGAATGTTGCACTCGATGTGTAGTTGATCCTATATAACAATTCAGGTCGAGTGGCAGTCCAAGATGGCCACCATAGCTCGAAAATATGTCAAATGACAATTTTGTGGTGATTACTACTCTGAAACCACTAGATGGATTTTCATGGAACTTAACAGGAATAAAGCACTTGATATCGCGGTGGTCCTAAGTACACTAAAGGCAAAAAGAAACACAACTTCAGAATTTTATATTGTATAATATGCTGCTTTTAATCGAATGGTACACCAGTAAGTGAGCTTGTAGCATTTTACAACCTCTTGATATTTAATAGTGCTGAGAATGCTTAAATTTTTAAAGCGGAACTTCAACATTTATGACTTCATGTTACAAAGTGAACGGTGATTAAAAGGTACCAGCACAGTTTTGTCCTTTTTCTGACTTCCTGCAACCCCTTTTTTTTTTTACAAAACATCTTTAGATTTCTCTTGAATATTATGTGAATTAAATGTGCAGTACATAAATTATATAGAGCAGAAATTGCCCAAGTTCTTTTTCCCTGTAGCATACATTATGTATGTGGTTTAATTTGTACCCCACCGGTCCCTGGGGGACTCTAGATTTGCACCTCATCCTTCCGAATGCTTGTCCGGGCCATATTTTCAATACTATAATACTTAGAGATACCAACTTGGTATGTGAATACATCTTGGGATAGCGGTGTGTCGCGTACCAAAATAAGGTCACCTTGACCTTGACCTGTGACCTCTGTCATAGAAAATGCTTGTCCAGACCGTATTTTCAATACTATAATACTTAGAGATACCAAACTTGGTTTGTGAATACATCTTGGGATAGCGGTGTCGCGTACCAAAATAAGGTCATGTGACCTTGACCTGTGACCTGTGTCCATTTGTAGCAGTGAGCTCAATGCTCAACTTTATAGTGCTGCCTCACAAATACCATTCTGTAGACACTTGACATGATACCCCACCCACCAGTATCATTCTACTGACACCAGGCAGACCAGTACTAGCACTACCCTTTATATTTTGACATAAAGCCAGGGAGGTACTAGTACTAGTTTTATATGGCGCTCTTAGGATGTGACGTATCGTACTGTGGTGCTATATCCGTATAGCTGACGAGTGTGGCTAATAACTTTCCAAGTATTAGGCATGATCCAATGAATACACCTGAAAATGGCCCACAACCTGACTAGTGAAATGGTCATTATATACTGAAAGGAAAATGAAACACATAATCAAAAAAATACCTGTAACAAATACTGTTGTATACACCTAATTCCACGTAATTTCAGATATATTTCAACATGTTTTGTACAAAAAGGGGCTACAACTAATTACAGACAGGACAACTCTGTCATGTAGTAGACCTTTTAATCAAAGTATACTTTGTTACACGAAATTCATAAATGTTGAAGTTTCGCTTGAAAAAGTCAAGCCATTTCAGTATTGCATTTAATGTTAAAAGATTGCAACGTTTAAAATTAAAACCTAAGTTTGCTCACCTGCTTGAGCTAAATGCTCATTTTGTCGATAATTAAACTTTTAAAGCGCATTCTGTCGATAATTCAACTTGACAGGGGATACCATTGGTGTGTTCGGTGCTGTTTAAAACTTCTTTCCGAAAGTACAGGCCTAATGTCACCCTGTACCATTCGGGCATATTAAACCTACAATATATAGCGGAAATACCCATTATGCGTTTCTTTTTCCTTTCAGTATAGTATTACCCTTGCCCCGATTCCTATTTTTGGATTACTTTCCTTTCAAATATTACAGGTGATTGTGGCTAATGACTAAGCACGTACACTTCTTCAGCATGATCCAATGATTCGGGCAATAAATACATCTGAAAAAGGGCCACAACTCTGTGAATTATATTTTTATGCTCAAGGTAGAGTATATATTTGCTACTTTGTCCAGAGCACAACTTTACATTACTAATGGGACTGGAAAACGATATTCATACAGTGATAAAGTGAAGAAATATAGCTTCAATCAAGTACGAGTAATTGCCCTTTGTAATGTTATACTTAAGAAATTCTATTCTAATACCCCTAAAATGTGAAAATAACGCACATATCTGAAATATTTTGCATTGCTTTGCTTACTCTCCTAACGTTGCTCACGTTACAGACGTTACAGTGATATCTTTCGCACTGCCTTGCTTATTCTCCTAACATTGCAAACGTTACAGTGATTTATCGTTGAATATAACGAGATATTTTAAACTAGGCTATATAGTGCGGGTGTATTAAAACAATAATGTTTTCTCAGTTTCTGAAGCTTAACTTGAAAACTACTAATGGGACTGCAATAAAACTAACTGGTAGGCACCATCGTCTTCCGGTGACCGAGCCGGAAACTGAAACCCAACCTCCCGCACGCGAGGCGAACGATCTACCAGTAAGCTACCATCAAGGTCCCCGAGTAAAACCAGCTCGAAATTGAAATGGCTCTCAGCTCAAAATAAAATAGTTGTGACCGCTATTAATTCCTGAAACAATTGGATAGATGTTTACGATATTTGGCAGGACCAATGCACATGATGTCTAGTTGTATCTACGGATTGAAGTTCAGCAGAGCTTATGCAGTGGTGTGGCTTCCGTCCGTCTGTACGTCAACAATTTTTGTGGCAAATCCTCTTAAAGGGACACAAGGCAATCTAGAAGTTTTCTTGAATTTTTAAATTATTTTTTTTATCAAACATTAGTTAGCATCTCGATTTTTATTCGAATATCATTTTGACTTAACATACAGTTAAATAACATTTGAGTTTTTATTTGTTCTTATTTTACCATAGGTTTACATATATTATTGTTACAATATAATCAACAATAGTTATATGCAAAAACAATCTGCTTTGTTCTCTAATATTATATTAAATACAGAACAAATGGTAGATATGTAGAACAAGAGGCCCAAGAGGGCCAGTGGATGCTCTACTTGCTAATATGGCTCTTATAACATCAATGAAGCGAGTGACTAACGTCTTAAAGCGGCAAAATATAGCATTTTTTAACTAAATCAAGAGCCATAACTCCGCCATTACTGGTCTGATCTGGCTGGTTTTCGAACTTTGCCAGTAGAGAAAATAAAAATTATTTTTTTTTAAAAAAAATCAAAAAAAATAAATATAAAAATAATAAAAAAAAATTAAAAAAATCTGGTAAAGTTTGGTAAAGATCAGATAAAAAATGAAGGCCCTATCGTCTTAACCAGGCAAAAGATAATATCTTTAGCAAAATGAAGGCCATAACTCCACTGTTACTGGTCCGATTTGGATGGCTTTTGAACTTGTCCGAGCTTTTATTGACATTAACAATCTGGTAAAATGTGGTAAAGATCGGATGAAAAATGAAGACCTATCGTCTTAAAGAGGCAAAATATAGCATTTTTAACTAAATCAAGGGCCATAACTCCACTGTTACTGGTCAGATCTGGTTGGTTTTCGAACTTGTCCTCCGAGCTATCATTGACATTAACAGTCTGGTAAAGTTTGGTAAAGATCGGATAAAAAATGAATGCCCTATCGTCTAAACGAGGCAAAATATAGCATTTTTAACTTAATCAAGGCCCATAACTCCGCTGTTACTAGTCCGATTCGGCTGGTTTCGAACTTGTCAGAGCTTTCATTGATATTAACAATTTGTGCAAGTTTGGTAAAGATCAAATAATAAATGAAGGTGCAAGAGTGTTCACAAGGCTTAATATGGCATTTTTCAGCAAAACAAGGGCCATAACTCCAATGAAATTATTCCGATCTTGCCAGTTTTTGAACTTGTCCGAGCTTTTATTGATATAAAGACACTGGCAAAGTTTAGTAAAGATCCGATCAATACTGAAGGCCCTAGAGTGTTCACAAGGCAGAAAATAGCATTTTTAAGAAAAAACAAAGGCCATAACTCCGGTGTTACTGATCCGATTCAACTATTTTTCGAACTTGTCTGAGCTTTTATTAATATTAACAATCTGTGCAAGTTTGGTAAAGATCAAATAATAAATGAAGGTGCTAGAGTGTTCACAAGGCTTAATATGGCATTTTTCAGCAAAACAAGGGCCATAACTCCGGTGAAATTAATCCGATCAGGCTGGTTTTTGAACTTCTCAAAGCTTTCATTGATATAAAAACACTGGCAAGGTTTCATAAAGATTTGATTAATAATGAAGTCCCTAGAGTGTTTACAAGGCAAAAGTTAACGGACGACGGACGGACGGACGGAAGACGGACAACTTGCCATCGCCGCAGGTTTTTAAAAAGTCATGATTGTCGTGTGTCCCTTTAAACCACTTGCTACATACAGGAATGTTGATGTTTAGTTGATCTTCAGTAAAATTCCGAGTTGTCAGTAAGATGACAGCCATAGCTAAATATAGATTTTCAAAGACAATTTTGGGGGTGGGGGTGGGGTGGGGGGTGGGTGTGGGGTTATCCTGTGTGTACATTAAATATCTCTGAACTGCTGTCACTGTCAGCCATACAAAATCTCTTAATAAATAAACTCTTGCTTTGAAATGAGGCTTTACATATTTTACATTTTACTGAAATTACACTAACACACAGTTTAATGGTATGCCTGGTGATGGCTCTCAAGTCACATATGAAATTAAAATAGATTTTGCTATAATGGTACGTCCATTTATACTACAAAAGGGTGTTTTGAAGAATTAATTGGCAGAGCAGCCAACAGTGTAAACCCTGACTTTTTTTTTGAACTCTGATGACCTGGATATACAGGTCGCATTGTTCATTGAATTTTGTTTCCAGGACAACGGATAACTATTTTTTTATTTTAATACATTTAAATTCCTAGGTTCAGAATGGACTGACAAAGAAAATGAATGTTTGCAGACATTTGCACTTATTTAATAACTGATAAAAAAAATCTTATTTTCTTAAATGAATATTTAATAGATAAGATTTTTTTTTTAAACCGGTATCTGTGGTTAAAGGTGCATGTGTACCCTAATATCAGTTGATGAATTGAATGTTGTCTTGTTGTTTAACAGCTCGTCAACACCAAGGTTACATATCTAAAGAGCTTCGCCAGAGAGACAGGAAGGATACATAGGAAGCTGGGAACCTGTCCAGCCCCTACAAATATATTTCGTTTTAATAAACAATATTTATTCAAGAAATGTGGTGTACAATTATATGTCAAATAATACCGGGACAGGATTTTACAAGCAGCTTTCGATGAAAACATAAATTCATGTTCTCAAAATTACTTGTTACTAGGAGTAACAACAATGATAAACATACTGCTTCAACTACAAATTCTGTTGAACAAATCTGTAGACAACACTATCATATATTGCAGTTTCAGACAAAAAAACACTCCAGAACTTGAGGTAAATTAAATATATAATTCAGTTCGACAGATAGTTATTTTATTCATTTACTGAATTATGGAATTCATTGGATTTTATTTTAGTGACTTCATTAATTGATAGGTATGTTTGGATACAATTATAACATATTCACTCACAGTGGTGAGCGGAGGAGTGGAATATTCCTGCCCTGGATCATTACAACTGAAATAGGATGTCGGAACCAGCATCTTTAATATATTCTAATGTACCATAATTGGGTATTTGGAATGGCCATCATATGAGCAAAGATGAGATTTCACTACAGAACAAGTCTCCTCAAGAAGAGAAAGTGTCTTTATCCTATGTATATATTTAAATGGTTTTCTATGACTGACATGTACATTTTTCTGTCAGGCATTTAAAACTAGCATTGGATAATTACCCAAACATCATTTACATGTGACTACAAAATTAATATATCATCTGGACTGCTGTGAAAATGGATTTAGATAAAGAGGAAAGAGGATGTCAACTACAGAAGAGCTGCATCACAGTGAAAAAAAATGTATATCCTGTGCATAGTTCACATCTGTAAGCAGTCAAATCGTTGGATAATCACAATTATGAATTTAAAGGGACACATGGCAATCTTGTTATTTTTTTATATAAAATATCATGGCGTCCCGTTAGTTTTTCTACAAAAGTAACTTATATGCAATTATTTACTCATTTATATTAATCAAATTGACTTTGTTTTTGCATATTACTAACTACTGGTTATATTGCACAAATATTATATTTAAACCTTTGGTCGAATAATAAGAACAAATTAAAACTCAAAATTTGATTTAACTTTATGTCAGACGATAACTGATAAACACTTCAAGATTGCTGTATATCCCTTTAAGACAATGACACTGAAGTGTATGTCGGTCAGTATGAAACTTGCTATCTTGCTATCAAAAAGAAAATTAGGTGCACTGTGTTTCCTACTGCATGCTCTAAAAAAACATAAGGTAGGTCAGTAGGCATTTGTTTTCCTTTTTTTTTAAGCAATATATTGTGAGATTCTATTTATCACATAAAACCCATAAAAGTTGAGGATACAACATGAAAGTTTCTCTGTGATGTCAGTTTAGGACACTTTAATATAGTTATACCACCAGTTACCGTTGCACAATTTCTTTATTTTTTCATTTTTGCATAAAAGGTTTAGGTTTGCTCTGTTGAGCATTAGGATCAGTTCTTGTGTGTTTAAGCAATTAACTTGATCTAAGAAGGCCCCAACATATTAATATGTGTTTGTAGGTTAGACTTTAGTTAATACTTACAATTGTCATGCAAGTCTGTTCTGTCTACTATGTGATAGGAAATCCATGGGCAGATGTATGTGATGAAATACATTGTAGAAATAACATGCTTATCCCAAATCACTATCCAATTGCAAATGCAGAACTTAAATACACAGTTGCGAGATGGATAGTTTCATGTGATAGCAAGAGGTCATGACTATGTCCCTCTTCCATTATGGTCTGGCACAAATGCTGGCTGCTGTTATCACCTAATGACTATCTGTCCTGGTTTCTTGCAGAACGTCATGCTAAAAATATAAAATAGATGGCAAGTATAGGTACATGTACATTATCACTGTGTAGGAGGTATAATGAAGAATGGGTTCTTTCTTTCTACTGATACTGAACACAATCAATTTTAATTTTATATCATGGCAGCCTCATTTCCGAGAAGGGTTTTTGAGTTTTTTGTATCACTAATTAACACAGACATTCAGTGAGATCGTTAATGTGCATATGGAGTAGTGTGTTAACAAACACCTGCTTCTTTTCCTTCTATAACAGGTGCCGACATTCGGAATTACGGCTTTTTTTCCTACACAATTTATTTGTTTTGTAAACATTTGCCCCTCTTCCTTTCTCAATATTGTTTCATGATACATATACATCATAATTATTATGCTGACAAATTGTATATTTCTTTTAACAAAGTATGTATGCATTGAGTTTTGAATTCAATGTGTTGAACAATTAATATTGCAACGCTTTTTCTTTTTTTACAAATTAAGACAGTTATCACACTTTTTGTTTCCACAAAAGTCCAGGCTAGGGAAGCTTCAAAATTTTTAGAAAAGAAGTCCTGAGAGTTTGGGTTCAAGTCCCGGTTGAGAGTCAATTTTTTCACCACCTGTTATACATGAACCAACGTTATGATCAATAATCTACAACATAGTTTGCTAAAACAACTTGTCCCTCTGAATAACATACACATACTGTGACTTAGTGAAGACACAACACCTACCTGCTACTGTACATATACAGAGGCATAACGTTACCTTGAATATACCACATTAAACGCTGTATCATGAACAGAAAGCAATAGCATTCATTTAAAAATATATTCTGCGATGAAAGGGGAAGGGGACTCTTTGCTTTGCCCTCTGCCCACACACCACCCCCCCCCCCCCCCCCCCCAACCCAATAATTAGAGAAAAATAATTGTTACTTTTGTCCTATATAATGTTGTATGTATTGATGTCACTGACATGAATAACATTGTTGTTTTATTTTGCTTGTAAATTATTTTGTCAAGAAGTCTGTCTCCTCCCAACAATAATTCAAACATACTTTTTTCTAAATGGTTTTGCTTGCCAAATGTGTTTCTCTGAAAAATTCGCCCCCACCACCCTTTCCTTCCCACCCCTCCAATAACTGAAACGTTAGTTCCTACGACCATGTACCCGACAATATCAAATATGGGCCATGTAAACGGAAGGTGTGTGGGGTCTGACAAATCATAAAACCGGACTTAACTTCCTTATTTATAGGCCCATAGACATGAAATCGGTTTTATCAAAGAACAGACAATATGCTATCCACCAAACAAATTATAGGAGAAGGAGACGCCTATTTTAGTAATGACACCTACCTGCAGATTCGACCCGCCTTCACAACATTGGTGCAAATATCTTATTTAAAGCATTCTTTACTCAAAAATTATGTGAATCAGATAAATTGTACCTTAGCGCATCGATCCCTCACCTCTGTCACAGTTATTATAGCATACTTTTGAAAATAATTGACTTCAGATAGAACACATGAGCCGGACCCCTATGGATACGTACTTAAAATAATAACATGTCCCGCTGTACTTTGACCCACAATGCCTCGTTCAAAATGCCACCAGCCATTGCCTGACCCCACGAAGAGAGAGTAGCGAGCGCAGTAGGGGAAGGGTACCAGACTAGTTTCTATACAACTCTATGTAAACAAAGATGGCCCCTGGCGGCCATGTTTGACATCGAATCAAAAGAATTTTGTTTAGGACCAACTACATGTCATGCCAGTCATTTTAGTAAGGTTCCAAATCAATAACACTTATGGTTTTTGAAAATTAGTCGCCACAAACTTGTATTTTTAAAATATATTTTTTAGCCATCGCGACCATCTTGTATTTCCGGCTGACCTGAATTACACTAGAATCAACTAGACATCAAGAGCAACATTCCTGTGAAGTTCATAAAATCCGTCAAGTAGTTTCAGAGGAGGTTGCCGCAAGTTTTTCCTATAGAACTCTATGCCATGCAAACAAAGATAGCCGCTGGTAACCATGTTTAATGTCGAATCAAAATAATTCTCAACAAGGACCAACATCATGTCATGCTGATCATTTTAGAAAAGTCCCATATCAATATCGATTATAGTTTTCAAGAAGTAGTCGCTACAAAATTGTGTTTTTAACAAGAGGTCAATGACCTCGAAGCTCTACTGATAGGTTTTTGATAGCTAGATCAGCATTCCTGTGAAGTTTCATAAAAATCCGTCAAGTAGTTTCAGAGTAGTCGCTACACGTTTTCATTACATAACTCTACGTAAACAAAGATGGCCGCTAGCGGCCATGTTTAACATCAAATCAAAATAATTTTTGACAAGAATCAACATCTTGTCATACTGATCAGTTTAGAAAAAGTCCCATATCAATATCACTTATCGTTTTCAAGAAGTAGTCGCTACAAACTTGTATTTTGAAAATATATTTTTAGTCGTGGCGGCCATCTTGAATTTCCAGCCGACCTGAAATTTTGCTAGGATCAATTAGACATCAGGAGCAACATTCCTGTGATGTTTCATGAAAATCCGTTGAGTAGTTACAGAGGAGTAGTCGCTACAAGTTTTTACTAGATAACTCTATGTAAACAAAGATGGTCGCTGACTGCCATGTTTCAATCGGAACTGCCTCAACCATTTTTTTCAAAAGTAATCTCGGAAAGAAATAGAAACCATCTTGGATACTACTTTTCGATCTCGTGGGGTCAGTCACGTGGAATAAACAATGGCGGGGCCCAGTGAACCATCATGGTGCTCCTTCATCCCGAAGAATGACGGGATTAGCCTAGTGGTTAACGATTGGCTACTCCGTTTGTTATGTAAACAAAACAATACGCAGTTAATTACAAAATATTTTTATATTTAACTTTTTTAACTTAAACTGACTATAAAATGATAAGACTTATTTCAAAAGAGTATAACATTTAATAAATAATACAAATGTGTTTAAAATCAATTCATTTCCGGGTCTATATTTTGTTACGGTTTACACGGTACTTTGCTGGGGCAAATCACCCAAACCCATCAAATCGACGTGTATCCTTGGAAATACCCACGAGCATTATTTCCGATGATCTACGGAATTGAGCGAGTTTGCACGATTGAGCCATGTTTAACATCGAATCAAAATAGTTTTTGACAAAGACCAACACCATGTCATGCTGATCATTTTAGAAAAAGTCCCATATCAATATCACTTATAGTTTTCAAGAAGTAGTCGCTACAAACTTGTGTTTTGAAAATCTATTTTTAGCCGTGGCGGCCATCTTGAATTTGCGGCCGACCTGATGTTTTGCTAGAATCAATAAGACATCAAGAGGAACATTTGTGTGAAGTTTCATGAAAATCCGTCAAGTAGTTTCAGAGAAGTAGTCGCTACAAGTTTTCATTATATAACTATGTAAACAATGATGGCCGCTGGCGGCCATGTTTAACGTCGCATCAAAATAATTTTCAAAGGATCAACATTATTTCCATACTGATCATTTTAGAAAAAGTCCCATATCAATATCACTTATAGTTTTCAAGAAGTACTCACTACAAACTTGTTTTTTGAAAACCTATTTTTAGCTGTGGCGACCATCATGAATTTCCGACCAACATGAAATGTTGCTAGGATCATTTAGATATCAAGAGCAACATTCCTGTAAAGTTTCATGGAAATCCGTTAAGTAGTTTCAGAGGAGTAGTCGTTACAAGTTTTTACTAAATAACTGTATGTAAACAAAGATGGCCGCTGGCAGCCATGTTTAACGTCGAATCAAAACGATTTTCGACAAGGACCAACATCATGTCATGCTGATCATTTTAGAAAAAGTCCCATTTCAATATCACTTATAGTTTTCAAGAAGTAGTCGCTACAGACTTATATTTTGAAAAATTATTTTTAGCCGTGGTGGCCATCTTGAATTTCCGGCCGACCTAAAATTTTGCTAGGATCAATTAGACATCAAGAGCAACATTCCTGTGAAGTGTCATGAAAATCCGTCAAGTAGTTTCAGAGGAGTAGTCGGAGTAGTCGCTTCAAGTTTTCATTATATAACTCTATGTAAACAAAGATGGCCGCTGGCAGTTATGTTTAACGTCGAATCAAAATGATTTTCGACAATTACTAACATCATGTCATGCTGATCATTTTAGAAAAAGTCCCATATCAATATCACTTAGGAGTTTTCAAGAAGTAGTCGCTACAAACATGTTTTTTAAAAACCTATTTTTAGATTTGGCGGCCATCTTGGATTTCACATCAACATGAATCTTTGCTAGGATCAACTAGACTTCATGGGCAACATTTCTGTAAACTTTCATGAAAACCATTCAGTAGTTTCAGAGGAGTAGTCGCTACAAAAAAAAAGTTTACGGACGGACAGACAGACAGACGGACGGACGACGGACACCGCACCACGGCATAAGCTCTGCTGATCTCTGATCAGTAGAGCTAAAAAGTTTTTGTTTCCACTAACCCGACCAACCCTATTATTTAGCCGCCGACCCTAACTTTTTTTATTGCAAAAAATAAAAAAATAATAATAATAATAAAAAGTTGAACCCATGTACCAAGGTTTCCTATGGACAGTGCCCCAGATAAGCAGCTTATCTGTGTATTTCACTCAATTAAAATTGACAAATACCCAATTAATTTCCTTGACATGCGTACCAGATATGCAAGCAATTTCCTTTTCACTCAAACATTTTAATTTTCGAGCGTATCGACAGTCAAAGTGTTCAAATTATTGATGTTTTCGTGCGTATTCCAATATTTACAAAAAGCAGATTTTACTTCCGGTGTTTATATTGACTGGGACGTTACATAATTATCGATAAAGTGGAGCAGTAAAAGAGATCGCTGTATAGTTGAATATGTACACTATGCCAGTCTATACTATTGCGTAGTCGTCTGGGTGTTTTCTTGTTTACTTTTAGAAAGCGTTTGCGTTGTGCAGATGATTGAATGTCAAAACGGGGACGTAAACCGACAAGCGAGTTATAGGCCGTGTGCTGCTCAACTTTTCGGTACCAACTCAGCTGGCAAATTCTAGTTGCTAAAACCTTTTAGATCTATCTTAATAAATAAGAAATATCCAGGATAGTTTTTCTGAAACGGTAGCTTAACACATTATTTTTGGGCTAAAACATCCAAATTTGAACAAAAATCGCTAAAAACTGGAATAATTTTTTAAATATTATTATCATTGCAATATTAGGGAGCTGAAGCTTCCGACAGTTGCCTGTTATATTCATGTAAATAAAAATAATATTTGAAATGAACAAAATGTAGACAGCTTGCCATTTTGGGGGGAAATCAGCAAAAAAAGCGTACAAATTGCTCATTTTTGGAATATTTTTTAAAAAAATATTGACACTTTCAATTAAACAAAATAGAAGGTTTTAAAGTGTTTTCATTTATCTAAAGATGTCCTGAGATATTGGTAAAATTCTAAAGGATCAGAGATTTGGAAAAACTGGGATATTTTGGGCCAAAAGTTGCAAATTTTAACCAAAATCACTAAAAACGGGATTTCTTCTAAAAATATAATTCTCATTACAATATAAGGAGATTGAAAGTCCTTAAAGTTATCTGTTATATACAAGCTCATGAAAACAAATATTTGGAATGAATAAAATATATAAATCTTGCTTGAAATTTGGGAGTGGGGGTGGGGGGGGGGGGGGGGGTGGAAAAAAAATGAATTAAAGTTGCTGATTTTTGGAATAGTTATGAAATTTTAAATTATGATTAAAATATAATAAAGCAGAAGTCGTTATAGTATTTCTTTCAATGTAAAGGTGTCATGAGCTACAGAAGAAACAGTCCTAAAAGATCAGAGATTTGGAAATGCCATTACTTTTGGCCCAGAATATCGAAATTTAAACCAAAACCGCCGAAAACTGGACTATTTAAAATACAATTTTATTGCAATATAAGGGAGATGAATGTTCTTAAACATTCTATTATATTAATGTGCATGGGAAAAATGTTTGAAATAAACAAAGTTAATACATCTTGACATTTTTGGGGAAAATTTACAAAAATAAAGCATAAAATAAAAGATTTTTGGATATTTATTTATAAAAAAACAAAGTATTTTTCAAAAATGTAAATAAAGATCTATTAAGGTACAGACAAAATGTTCCTAAGCAACTTGAAAGCAGGCTGCAAATAAAATTTACTAAAATTTGAATATTTATTAAAAAATGATTTCTTTTGAAATGAAATGAAGCTGAAGGTCTTTACCATTTTCTTATTATGTAGATAAAGAGGCACCCATTACATTTTGACTTAAATATACCAGTTTTGAATTATATCTTTCCTCTTGTTTCGATTTCGCAGGGAAAGGGAAAGATATTATCGACAGACAGGTATCTAGAAGATACTTGACTCAAATAAGTCAATAATACGTTACCATTTAGAATCATCGAAGAGTGGTATTTTTGTTTGATTGATTAACATTAATCTTATTATTTACCTTATCATATGAGTGATGTATTTTAGATATAAAGAAATATACAAATATCGGACAGGTAAAGCAGCATTCAAGGACGACAGTCAACCACAAAACACAAAACCAAACACACAAACAGACAAACGAGTAGGCAAAAGTAATAAAAAATGCAAACGACATCAAAAACACAAAAAGGTTGAAGTACACATATTCACACTGTCCACTACGATCGAGAAACGAAAAAATGTTAAGTATTTTATTGATTTGCTCAAGGGTCTTCTTAGACTTATTGCAATATTGTTATATGTATGGAGGGTGGCCTCGAACCTCCATAGACCTATGACGAGGCAAATAAAGTTTCTTCTTCTATGTTCGTGTATATGGAAAGAAAATGGACGAACACACAAAAAAATAAAAAATAAATAGCTTAAAAAAAAGAATTGCATGAATATCATGTACTTGTAATATAAGACATTTTTTAACGATTTTGATAATTAAACTCAAACTCACAAATTGCATACGTAAATGCCATTGTAGCATTTCTTTTATTAAACTATTGCAAACAAAAAACATGCCAATTTACAGAACCGAGAGATGTGATATTTCAGTTTTGGGTTGAGAAAAATGCAGTTAAGAAGTAAACGTAGTTTTAAAGAAAACTCAGCCTGGAAAATAATATACGTCTCAAAGCTACAGAAAGAGACAATCATGATATTAACATCTTAACAGAATACTACGTTTTCATCTGCCGAATGTTGACGCATGTTAACATTCTGAATCTGGTGTGCATGCTACAACTAACTCCCCTGCATTCACATCATGTTACAATAGAGGGAAGTCTATGCTTTCTGCAAGTACAGTGTAAAGTAAGTTTCACAAGATACTTTGATAACATTCCGAAATTATAAAGGAACAGATGGGCATCTGTTATAACAGGCCTTATAACAAAGTTCAGGGTGTACCATCCCTATTATAAAGCTATGTAAGACTTTCCGAGGTCCTTGTTTGCACATTGTGAACATTGATTAGTGTTTGTTTGAGATATTTAATTATAATTGACATAGACAGTAAAGCGAATGTAGAAATGGGGTAAATCTATCTGTGACGTGTCAAAATAGAACGTGACGTCATTCAACAGATTGGCTTGTTCTTACATGATACATGACCCCCTGTTTGTATTGCATTTTTATATTGGCGGACGCTCGATCGTTTGATTGATATGTGTTTTTAAATTTTCTACGGAGAAAAATGCGCATTTTTTATCTCTTGATATACATTCGTCCTATATAAAAGAAAGAAGGAAAATCAATGGTGCAATGTAACCTTAAGGACTATTTATCTGCCATCTTTATATAAACACAAACTCCAAAATGGATGGGGTATGGTCAAGTGAAATTTTCAACCAAATGCATACGTTAGGCATGAGCAATGTCAACCATAATGTACATGACAGTACTTCAATATTATTTACGTGAACATAATATCAGAAATAATACGTATATGGCTGAAATATGCGCTTTTTATCCGAAAAGTATGACGGCAATTTTTTTTTTTTTTTTTTTTAATGTCAAATAAATTGTTCCATTTATCCAGCGAGAGCAGACGAGACATCATTTCTAATTAAAATAAACCATGTTATCACATCTTCCAAATTTCAAAGTGCACCATTGTAAAAAGGCAAAGATATTCTTTCAATGACATGTGGTTTCGAAATAATCTCAATGTTATAGTATGATGACATAGACGGACTTTCTCTGTAATATTTTTATAACCGGAAACTATATTTGTGGATGTGTTAATTTAAAACAGAACTGAGTGACTATTTTGCATAGAAACATTGCCAAACAAAACCAATTGATCATTATCATGTCTATATTCGGTTCAAACCAAATAACAAATCTAATAAACTGTTCATCCGAACGTTTCACCTTACCACGTTTCAGTTTACAATGTAAGTGCACGCTTTTCATGTGTATCATTTTAAGTACCAAAAATATTGTTTTTCTGTTTTTTAACAGTGGGGTACTATTACAATTATGCTATACATATTTTTAGTGTGAATGTGAATTTAACAATAGTATATAATTCAATGATGGAATCAAGGGCTGATAATCACATAGGCTTTTGCTTATATTAAATAAATAACGAGAAGGTTGTTCCACGGAACACTTTTGTAGATTGTCATGTGCTTATTTAACGTTATGAGCTAGGTCAGGTTGCAGGTAAAGGTTTAATGGAAAGGGGCATAACTGTGCCGAAATAAAAAACAAAGTTATAAGACATGTGTAACGACTTTCCTTGGGGTGAGATGAAGATATTTATGAAGTTTCATGACCATAGGTGAACTATTTTTTAAGTTATGACCAAGTTCACGTTGCAGGTTAAAGCGTGACGGACAGACGGACGAAGATGATGAATAAAGACAGACTACGGACAAAGCGATCTCTATCTGTCTTCCATGCTACGAAGGTGACACAAAAACAAATAAAATGGAACTTTGAATTGTAACTTTTCTGTGAATCATTTTTTAATCTGAGCTTAGTTTTTCTAATTAAAATCTTAAAAGTGTACTTTATTATCTCCCTTTATAGCAACACATTTATTACAGAGAGGTCAGACGTTTATATTACTTTGTATTGTTTCGTATACGCAGAATCTAAAAAACTATATTTACATGTAATTTGCTTAAAAAGTATAAATGTATTCTAATTTGTTTGGTTATCTTTTCCTTCTTTCGATAGAATGTGCGTTTAATGATTAAAATGGTTGAATGTTTGCTTCCATATGTTTTTATACGTTTTTAAGGGTTGAACTATTGAACTGTTATATGTTTACATGACTTACGTAACCATTTTGAACGCAATCAAATACACAAAAACAAATTTGGTGGAGTTAATCCATGCCATACATCTATTTTTATATCAATTTAGAACATTTTCTTAAAAATTACCTCCCTTTATAAAACAAGTTTTACACACTTAAGCTACCGAACTAAAAATACTATCCTGGCTTAAAAGAAGCATAAGACCTTGACCTTTCCGAAAATGCCTATGATAATTTGCCAGCTTGAGTGGTACCAATATGTCAAAATTTGGGTAGCAGCACACGGCCTATTACCGTTAAGAAATAATCCCACTATCCTTAACTTTTTTCAAGCCAAAAATGACCTTTCACCGACGGCGATAGTAAAGAGCATCCTTTCTGACATATATATTATTTCAACCGTTGAAGCCGTGGAAAGTCCTTCGTTGCAGAAAAAACATGACGGTAACAAGGTGACAATTAAAACATACGAATTGTGGAAAAAATCATTCCCGTGGCTGGATGATGGAAATTAATCATTAATAATGATTAATCATTGACAAACCCTGCCATGAATAACAAGTCAATAAAGCTCACATAAAGACGGGTAAGTTACCTTGCTTGTTTTACATTTGTTCCCCAAATCACCCCATTATTTTTGAAAATTTGAAATTCACTCAATTAATTTTAATTTCATGAGTGAAATACCCAATAGGTCCAAAAGTTATCTGGGGCATTGTATGGAGATAAAATATAAAAATAAATAAATATTCCTCCAGTGAGATTTCAACCCACAACCCCTGGGGTTTCCAGTGTACATTACCAAATATTGAAAAAGGGCCATAACCATGTATTATCTAGGTATTAATACCCTCCCCAGTATTTTTTATCATAATATTAAAGTGTTTTTTCATTAACTAAAATAAGGTCATTAATAATAACAAGAGGTCAATGACCTTGAAGCTCTACTGATAGATTTTGATAGCTAGGTCAGCATTCCTGTAAAGTTTCATAAAAACTGTCAAGTAATTTCAGAGGGGTAGTCGATACAAGTTGAACCCTGGTGAAAAAAGGTCTGAAATTCCACTGGAATAAAATGAAAACAGTGGAATTCCACTGGAATACCTTGATTCCAGTGGACCGACACTGGAATTCCGGTTTACCATATTCCAGTGAACTGTGGAATTCCACTGGAATAAAATGTCAACAGTGGAATTCCACTGGAATACCTTGATTCCAGTGGACCGACACTGGAATTCCGGTGGACCTTATTCCAGTGACAATGGAATTCCAGTGGACCATATCCAAGTACGTGAACTGAAATTCCAGCGGACCTCACAGGGTTCTCCCCAGGATTTTATTCAGGCGCTGGCAGGCTGTTCCCCACCCTTTCTTTTTTTTTATATAATTCTAAGATACACCATCTGCTCTGAGATGGTTTTAGTTGTAAAATGAATGCCTTATTTTAATTAGAATGCACTCTCATTCTGGTAGGTGATAAACTCGGTCTTTATCCTTGATGTTCAACCAAGTTTACTGTTAAAATTTAGGTATTTACAGTGTGATTATTTGAAACACTACAATCTCATACACATTTATGCAAATTGATTCAAAATATGTATCTTTCAAAATCGAATCTTGAAAATTATCATGTTTTTACTCTGCCAAAGATTTTTAATTTACTATAGAACCTAAGGATAAAAACCGAGTAACACAACTTTTATCACCTAGTGAAAATAAGGTCAAATCTCAACATTTTGGCAATGCAAAATTATGAATTGTCTGTTTCAAAAAATGTTTTTTGGAAATATTTTTAAAATCCACTCTCAGCGTCAGAGCAAGCATATTTTCAAAAGGCAA